>JALBCR010003641.1:0-125319 GCA_030710515.1 Abscondita cerata | reverse complement strand
CCACGATGATTGATCACGTTCAGATTAAAGACGATGCGATTATTATTGCAATTTTCGGATACGAAATCTAATGTAAGCGATTCTTTTGCCATAACCAACAAATGGTGGGTTGAAATTATTCTGGCATTTAAATAATAGAACCTAAAATTCTAAAAATCTCTGATCGATTTTTCTTACGGTATGAAAATGGAAAGTGCTGCAATACTTCAGTAGAATCAACACCTTGGAAGCATTACCTTCTAAAGTTGCCACTTTTTTAAATTTGGATGATGCCAAAGATTACACTGGATACTGCTATCGTCGAACCGCGAGACTTTGTTGGCAAATCGAGTGAGCAGACCTCTTAACTTTAAAAAACATGGGGGTTGAAGGTCGGGAGCCGTTGCAGAAACTTACGTTGAAGATTCTCTTAAAAATGATGCATTGGTAAATGCGCATACGTTGGGATTAGATAGAGGACATCAAGAGGATTATAAAAATATATATTGTACAGGTTCCGATCCTTTATAAACAAGATTCAGGTTGTTTTATTTATTTTATTTATATCTTTCATTTTCGAATAACTCACGAATCACATTGTGAACTTGATTTATATTGGCATCATATTTTTCTTGTTCAGTAGTGCATACAATTTTGTTATAACTAATTTGAGACAAACTTAAATGTTTCGGTAAAACGTCGGTTCAAAATTCAAATAGAATAATTTTTATTTCGGAATTCATTAATTTTTTATTTTGAAATATTGAAATTTGTCTTTTTTTTGTGTTTCCCTTAGTTTGTCTTAAAGTCTAGATGAAAATGAATCGCCAGAGCCGTATTTAGGATAAAATTCGTATTATAATACATACCTACATATTGCTATGATTAAAATAGCACGTTTCAGTCAAAGCGATAAGAGAAAAAAGTTCCGTCCTATTGTTATCTTTTCTATCAGTTTTACCAACACGAACCTTCAAAAATACTCTGAATTTTAAATTATCACCAAAGTCAACCCAAGCCACAGATTATTAACCTTTTCTGTAGCCATGTTGATATCTTAATAAAATAAATTACAGGTACTTAATAAAACAATTTTAAATACTTACAGAAGACATAGGTAATAGTAAACAATTTAGTCTTGAAAAGACTGTTTGAAATAAGCAGCAAAACGATCAAAAGAAGATAAAAAACCACGCAGAACAAACACAAAACTCAAACGAATAATTAAAAATTTTAAGGTTAGCTTGGCTTGGGTTGATTTTTGGTGATTAAAATTTAGAGTATTTTAGAGGATTCGTGTTGGTAAAACTGACAGAAAAAGTGATAGCACTAGGGCGGAACTTTTTCTCTTACATCGCTTTGACTGAAACGTGCTATTGCATAGACTGTCACGTCGTGAAGTTAGCAACGGTTATCAATGTGGCAACAACGCCTGCAATAATATTGTAAAGTATACGTTATTATTAATAGTATATTATCGTTTATTGTGTTGAATTAATTTCATTTCTTAGTCACTTTCTGCTAATTTAAAATTGGTAATTGTTTGAAATAGCGGTGGTGACACTACAAAACTTTTTATTAATGTTGTCTGTTGAATTTTATTTCAAATTCGTTTTTAGCTTTATTTAACGTGTTAATATCGCTATACAAAAACATTGAATTAATCCTAGTAATGGTGGTGGATTTACTTAGTATTGTCCGTTAAATTTGATTTTAGATTCGTTTTTAGCTTTATTTAATGTCAATTCCGCTATATAAAAACTTCGAATTAACAATTTAAAACTTTTAGGTTTAGTGAGGAGCGTTTTTTAAAAGGCACAAGTCAATATCAGGTGTTACATAAGTTTAGTATTGACTCTGTTGTAAATGCTGAATTTAACTTATTTGTAATGTCAGACCCGTTCAAAACTACACACATTCCAAAGAATTCCACAATTACAGTGAAAGGGTTCGTTCAAAGTAACACTTAAAAAAATTATTTGTTATTACGCAACAAGTTTTTAGTCAATATTTCAATATTGTTTTATGTGGACATAAGTGGAAATAAGTAGAATAATAAATTATAAAAATAAAACTAAAAACGAATCTGAAATTAAATTTAATGGACAACACTCAATAAAAAGTATTGTAGTATCCACCACCATTACCGAGTTAATTAGAAGTTTTTAAATAATGGAAATGACACATTAAATATAGCTAAAAACGAATCTGAAATCAAATTTAACAGGCAACACTTAATAAAAAGTATTGTAGTGTCCACCACCATTACTAGGTTAATTCGAAGTTTTTATACAAAGTCATCCCCAAAGTCCACACCAAATGGGAAACTTATTTATTATGGGTTTTTCGATAAAAAGTTATTCTTTATAAAAGTTTGTGCATCCCCTAAAACTAAAAATGCACTAATAAATGTGGCGAAAGACTCGTGATTTTTTGTGTCAACCAAAATCAAAACAATTTTGCACCAAAATTATGAAGTTTTTCTAATGAAATGAAATTGACCATAATTACACAATAATTGGGCAATTTGTAAATTACAAGCTTTTAAATAAACTGTTGTATGTCGTTTAATTATCATTTAAAGCAAATCTTTCTTTTTATAGCCACCATTTAAAAAATTGTAAATTCTTAGATGGCCATAACTTCAAATCTTGATGTTTTTATAAATGAAGAACAACTTTTTCAAATAAATTTTTGATATTTACTGAAATAAGGCACATTGTGTTGGTACATTTTAGCTTTAGAGGATGCATAAGAATAACTTGTTATCGAAAACGGAATTGACTCAATAAATAAAGCTATAAACGAATCCGAAATCAAATTTAACAGACAATGCTTAAGAAAAGTGTTTTGTAGTGTCCACCATCATTACTAGGGTTAATTTGAAGTTTTTATATAAGCGCAACTGACACACCCAAATAAAACTAAATACGAATCTGAAATCAAATTTAACGTACAAGACTATATAACAAGTTTCTAGTGTCCACCACAATTGCCTCCAGGTAATTATTCCAATTTTTAATTTAGCAGATGTCTTAGATTAACTGAAAGTAATGTAAGACAGTAATTCAACAGTTAGCAAATGATATAAAGGTATACTTTACAGGTATTACCAAAGTATTACTACTGGTGCGACGTTGCCACATTGATAACCGTTGCTGAGAAAAACGAATTTGCTAACTTCACAACGGTAATTGCATAGTACAGCTGAAACCCAAACATTTTTAAAATTTTATAAGAAATCACTTAAATTTAAGAATTTGTAGTTGAGATTCCAGAAATAACCATGTCCTTGTCATCCCTCAAAGAATTAGATTGTAATATAAGCTTTAAGGACAATACTTACCTGTGTCCGAGTGACTTCTATTACAAGTGTAGGAATTAAGGTGAAACGACTTTAAATACAGGTTCCAATCTCCAAAAACGTTGTATGAATGAATGTTTACTGATGTGAACATGGAACGTTAACCTGTTGGACGTTATCCAGCGATATTGATGTAAAAGAAACTCATTCTGTGAAAATGACCATGCATCTGAAATTCTGAATTTATTTAAAAAAGCAGCCTGTACAAAAAATGAAATAAAGGGATAAGATAACCTCAAATGATTGATTCCTGAGTTCAGATGGATCGAAAATGATGTGCTGAATCATAATTTAGAAAATTAGGAAATTATAACCTACAAATGCAAATGGCCGAGAAAATGTAAATAAATCAACAACTAGAAAGAAGTACATGCCATGCATCAAAAGATTCAACATAATTTTCTGAGTCGCTTAAGGCTAATTACAAGTCATTTAATAATTATTTGCAAAGGTAGTTCCAAATTACGACGCTGATAGGCGCGCGAAATTCAATTTTTAAAAAGGATCCAGGAGTGTTGGGATAAGATATTATAAATAAGGACCGACGAAACTGCTGAGAGAGAGAGTTGTATAATTGGAGACGTAGAGACTACGTCGCTTTACTCTACAAATTAATAAATCATTAACCTTCAAACAAAGATATAAAGCCATCGACGAATAAAAATCAGGTTACGTAAAAGAAAATTTAAACATCGATAGTAATAGTTAAAATTTACCTATTAATAATTAAATACGACTGATAATTCGACGCTAAAGGCTGAAAACGAATCGCCAGAAAGTATTCGGGATAAAATACGTATTCAATACATACATATCTATCTTAGAAACACCCTGTATGCTTAACGAAATTATAATAATATATTTTTACGTAAGTTACAAAATAAATTTGTACCACACTAAAAACAAATATTTTTTTTTCTTAAGATAATGAACATAATAATAAATGGTCAAACAAATGTTTCTTAAAAGATTGTTAATGCCGTTAGCAAAGAAATTGCAATGTTCATTAGTTTAAATTAAAAAAATTATTAAATCAAAAATAATAGTTATTTATTATAACAAGGGATAAAAGTATTGATTTTAGCTTGAGGACGCGCAGCGAAGGGAGACAACACAACCTCAAGCTAAAATCTAATATGAATGAATAGTATGTATTATCAAGAACTAATAAATTCAATATTAAGATCTTACTTGTACAACTCTAACGAAGAAACCTACATAGTACTTCGGGAAACATTATAGTTACCAGTTTAGGATACATGGAGGTTGATGATACATATACAGGGTGATTCATAACTATTGGGACATAGGCTAAAGGCGGGTTATTTAGACCATAAGACACAATGTGTCTTAATAAAATATTGCTGTGGAAAAATACAAGGCGTTAGATAACAAATTTTTTTTCTTCATTTTTTAATAATTTACTGTAAATTTATCAATTTTATCAAAATCTACAGAGAAGCATAATTATCTGACAGTTCAAAACGTACCCTTAATAAATTCAAATAATAAGTTCAAAAACTGATGACGGGCTTACTTCCATTCATTGCTGTTAAACGCCGAGTGCTTAATTCGGATTATTAGCAACTTGCACTAAAATATCCTTTTCCTGATCCACGGAATTTTCTGATCTTGATGATACTAATTTCAAAATAACTCCTGGAAAATTTTATTTTTACCGTTTTCGATGCTTTTTTGTCAATAGTTGTTACCAGCAAAATCAGGCCATTTATTGAAAAAAATCAAAGTGGTCTTTGGCAAGTCTATAAATAAAGTGACCTGCAATTTGTAATTAATTTTCATTTGACCGGCGTAGAAGTCACATCGGATGTGTACTTAAAATAACAAAATTTTTATTCATCTCAATATAAAAGTTAAACAATATCTGTTCCGAAAGTAGCGTCAAAAATTATTGCCAGCTAGATCGCGAAAAGTTCGAAACCTCATATTCAAGATTTATGGAATGGAAGATGAAGAAGACCGCAGTTTTTTATCGGAGAAGGTGTTGGCGTATTTTTCGAATGGCTCAACAACATAAGCCATCAACAGTGTGGTCGAATTATTCAATGGTGGTATTAATAAAATAAGTAATAACTTACAAGCAAGCACTTATAAATAATAGCAATTACTATCAATACTAGTAACGACAATAAGTAATTACTAATTTATTTTCATATTAATAGTCAAATACTGATACTTATAAGTACCTAATTAGTAATAGATTATAAGTCGTAAGTATTAAATATCTAGTAACTGTCACACCTGTCAGTTGATTTAGTTTAGCTACAGAATTGTATTGGAAATTTAAAATTACATGTCGAGTTCTGAAAGTGATGAGGGTCACAATCGCAAGAGTGGATTCGGTATTTGTGGGGAAAATCGTCAAAAATAATCCGGTTTGTTAAACAAAGCAAAACTTCAGTAGTTTCCAAAAAGGAAAAGGCGCTAATGGCGTTAAACATGAAATTGAAGGTAAGAAGAACATAACATAAATTACCAACAGAAAACCACCAAAAACTGCACCAAAACTTTACTCGGACACGTGTTTCAACAGCTAAGCTGTTATCATCAGCGATACCGATACTAAAAATAAAAACAACGGGAAGCTTATATATACTATCTGCTTATCACGCATCGTTAAACTTAATTGATTCTTAGATAAGCTTAAATAATTCCGAAAATCCTAATGGACCGTTATCATCATAATTCATAAGCAAATTTCTGTTTTTAAAATTTCTAAACTTTCATAAGAATCAAGTTCGTTTTATTATCTACCCTCTTAATTAATTCAATGTCGCCTACTCTATGGCCATTTTCAAGCATATGCATGGCAACACTGGACCTATCTGTGCGATGATATTTGACATGAGCTACGTGCTCTTTAAAACGAGTTTTAATAGGTCTCTTGGTTTGCCCTATATATACTTGGTTACAGTCTTTACAATTAATTTTATATATTCCCGATTTATCACACATTTCTATTGGGTCTTTCGGATTGCCTAAAAGATTTTGCAAGTTGTTACTACTAGAGGTTACTGTTTATAATCAAATTTTGAAAATATTTTTTGAAGACCTTTTGTGTATGTGGGATAATTTGGTAATTTGACATATTTCTTATCTATTTTGCTATTACTAGTTCCTAACGTTGTAATGTTTCTAATGTTTAACTTATGTTTATGTTTTCTAATTATGTTTGTGACAATTGATTCTTGAAAACCATTGTATGATGCAATCTGCTTAATATTTCGCAGTTCTTTATCAAAAGTTTTGTTTTGACAATGGGAAATGTAATAATCGGTGAATCAAAAAGTTGAAAGATGCAAGTTTATGTTGCATACTATGGTTGGAATCATTTGTTTATAAACCTCATAGTGTTAGTGTCTTTACGATAAATATCTATATCTAGTTTGTTGCCATTTCTTGTCACTAAAGTGTCTAAGAAAGGTAACTTAAGGTTTGTTTCTGTTTCATAGGTAAACTTGATCGTCTCAAATCTTGAATTTAAAATTTCTACAAATTGCTGAGGGCTGTAAACTTTAGTGTCGATGACTGCAAAAATGTCATCTACATATCTACACCAAATTCTAGGAAAATAATCTAAATTATTTTTAAATCAGTTTAAAATTTACCCATGAACAGATTAGTCATAATTTTGTTGATAAATATTATTGTTAATTTGAAAGTAGGTTTGACTTATACATAATCTTGCTAATTTAATAAAATTATCTACTTCTGAATTGTCTAAATGGTTTTAGTGTAACATATCTTTTAAATAATCCAAAGTGATATCTATCGAACGCTTGGAAACAATGAACAGACATCGAATGAAACTAAAACTTGTTCTCAGTCAGCTCAATGTTTTAATTTTTGAATAAATCGTATGAATTTTGAACACTGAAATTTGATTGTTGATATTCAAAACTGTTGAATTTATTTGACAACCATTTAGATATCAGATAAGTAGGAGATATAATTGAAACAATGGGACGCATTGTTTTTCCGGGTTATATGGATCTTAGGTAAACAATACATTCTAGGAAGAACCGTTAGATACCGTTAGTCTAAACAAAGTCTAAAAAGTTGTTTGGTATAATATTTCCACATTCTAATAAGAATCTACGGGTATCAGCAATCATTTTGGGAAGAGTATTTTTAGATATTAATGAATAGGGCCTTCATTAAGCATCACCTTAACTGACTCAAAATAATCCCTTTGTCCAAAATAACTACTTTATTGTCTTTATCTGCTTTGAGATAACAACTCTTTTCTTTAAAATTTTAAACAATGTTTATTTCTCTCGCGTTAAATTTAAATTTTGGTACTGCTGAATATTATCTGAAATTTGAATTTTACAGGCATTCCTAATGAATTTTAGAGTTATCTCTAAAAGTTTGACGAACTTTCAATTCCTACAATAATCTTATCTATGGGCGCTTTGTTAAATTTGAGGTTATATTTCAAGCCTTATTCAACAAAGTTAATTCGTCATTGTTAAAAATCGAGGATTTGTTTACCACTATGTTAGATTTTGGGATCAAGTCTGTGCACCTCTATTTTTTTAGATAATTCTGTGAACTTTTTGTTTTGGGTCATCCTTTTGCCATTTGTGTTAAATAATTTTATTAATATGGTGCAAAACTTATCCATTCAACATACTCGTCATCATTTAATCTGAAGTCAGTTTTAATGTAACTATATGCTTCTAACTCTAAAATTTACCTAATTTATCATTATGACATTTAATCTAACCATTTACGCTTAGTTCAAGCGCCTTTTAATTAAAAATTTGCATAAACTTAATAAATTTTGAAAACACCTGCTTTGCGGCAAGATTTAAGAAATTCAATGTCACATTTAACAAAAGAAATCTTACTTTTAATCTTGAAGAACTTGTTCCGTAGTGTAGACCTGAAGATTTGATCAAGGAGGTAACACCAACTGCAGCGTCTATTTACCAAAACTTTACTGACACGTGTTTTAACAGCTAAGCTGTCATCATCAGCGATACCGATATTAAATTAAGACGCTGCAGTTGGTGTTTCTTTCCTTTGAAAATGGGAAAGGTACATCCCAAGAAATCTGCAATTTTAAGAGCAATAAATTAGTGATTTTTAAAAATACCTCCCAATGAAGTTTATGTAATGACCAATTGTTGTTGCATCAATTCGCAGTTTGTCGAATCCAATGAAATTAGTCATAACCAGATTATATTAAGAAATGCAGAACCCTTTCAAGTATTTCTTAAATTAACAAAGAATGATGTAAACAGGAGATCATAAACATGAAGATTATATTAAATTATACCGAATGTAACATAGTCCTTCGTCCAGTAGCAGCAAGGGATCGCCGCCTATTTTATGCATATCGCAATGGAAAATGTATCTATCAAGTTTTGGGTAAAAATCAGTTTTATAAAGTGTCAAAAAAAAGTCATATACAGGTCATTCAGTTTGAAGTTCGACTGCTACACTTTTAGTTGAATTTGGGGAAACTTAATGACACTAAAGAAACAGGGTGGTTGGAAGTCTTCGTGGTCGCTGAAGGGTATGTTGATGAATCGGTAGCACACAGGACAGAAATTACTAATAAAGTCTTTAGAACGTATGACATTGCTGAAATAACACCCTATTTACGACCAGGTAACATCAACGGCAAGCTGTGCCCATTACAGAAAATATAATTTCAACACAAGAAAATTTGACTGTTGTACTGAATAGTTTAAGAAACATTGCTGAAATAACACCTGATTTACGACCAGGTACATCGACGGCAGCTTTGCCCATAGCAGGGCCATAATTTCAACACCAGAAAATTCTGTAAACCAATACTTCAAGAAACGTGTCATTCATAATGCACATTTAATAATTGTACTGATATAAAGGATATGTAACTTTTTTATACTAAATTAAATTTAAATTAAAAAAAGGGTTTAGGATTGAAGTATGATTTAACTTTGTTATCCTTATCTTAAGTATGTAAATATCTCATAAACACGACTTCCAGTTACCCGATAATATCTTTGTTCTATTCAATCCAACTTTTGATGAATGTTTGTGAACAATAAAAGGATCAGTATCACAAAACGTTTTTAAAGTCTTTTCACAAATCTTCACATTCCTGAACGTTAAAATTATATAACTCTAACGTTACAACCTATTGACAGGTGTTGTTTAAATGGTACATTGGTATGTAGTGTCTTAACTATCTACAATCTTTTCGTTGTTTAGCACAGTGTTGAAGAAGCTGCTCGGCCCATTCTGTAATGTCATACAAACTACAACATACGTTATACCAAAAAAATAATTATACTTATGAAAACAAATTGCTGATTGTTAATTTTAAGTTGTTCCTTGTTCAAATTGTCCAAATTTAAGTGAACAGTTTCTCATAATATCCAATGCTTTATAATTCCCTCTACTACTGTTATTTTGAGTAGACTACATTCAATTTCAAATCAGTTTGTGAGTTCTTCATAAGCTTAATACCTAGACTTCCATGCTATGCAGAAACACTAAAACAGTTGTCTTATTATTACAAACTTCAAAGGGATCACTTATTGTATGTGGCATACGTTTAAAGCACTAGTATGCAGACACAGCGAGGAAATATTCATTTTGTACTGAGTTTTCCTGTAGCTCTACATAATAGAAAATGTCCTCATACACGCGTTTTGAGTGTTTATTACTATCTAGGTAATCAAAATAATCAATTTATCGAAAATTGAATTGAATCCATAACCTGCAATTTGTACATAATTTATTCTTATTTATTAACTATAGTCGTTTAAACTCGCGTTAATATTTGAGTCAACGCTAAACAAAAAGCAGTAATTATAAATATCTGATAAAACAACAAATGTTTTCAACATTGCGTATGTAACCACCATTAACCTGTATATAGAGCTTTCACGTCGTAATGTAGGTGACGCTAATTTAATTTAATTTCTGTATATATCCGGGAAAAAGTGCTCACTTTTTCCCGGGAAAAAGTAATTTATAAAAGTGATACTTTGGTACCGGTCAACAGAGATGAATTGTCAAACTTTCTTGAAATTATATTTTTCCTAACGGGAAAAATATTATTTTTCCCGACATATATATCTTATAGCGTTGGGTAATTGCAAATGTTTATTAACATTATATGTTTTTGTTTTTTGCTAATAGTACCTTTTTCGAAAAGAATTTGATTTATTTTTTGATTTGCACTTATGTAATTCTTTTTTATTTAATTACTCACATTAAGATTTATATAATTTTTATGTCGTATAAGCATTTACCAATGAATCACCCTGTATATTAATTATGCACATTTTTCAATTTTCCGAAGCAAGCTTTTTGAAATTTTTTTTCGGACCCCTTCCATGTGTTTCGGTATAAGAAATTGTACCGTCTTTATCATTTTTTCAAGATACATACTAATATTTTTTATGTCCTTCGCCTTCGTTTTGATGTCAGTTTACGGGAATGGTTTTGCATGTACGATATGATTTAAAATTTCGAGGATGTAAGCCTTAAAGTTAGGAGTGGAACGAACATTATCCGAAAATTCCGGTCCGTTTCGATACAAAAATTTCTAAAACCCCGTACCTCTCGAAGGCGTGCGATTCGAACCCGTTTTTTTTAAATTTAAATTTTTAAGCGAAAGCGACGCGATTGGAAAAATCCACGTTCTTCAGCTCGCCGTTGGGGTCTCCATATCGATGGTGCGACGTTGCGTTGGTTATCGCCAGTTTGCATACTCAAATCTAATAATTTACGAATCCTGGGGTTGTAAATTGTAAATATTTTTAGTTCACCTAGGTGCAAAAAATATTAATTGTTAAGAATGTAAATCTCTCTGAAAGGTTGCGTAAATGGTACCTAATGAATGGAAGAAAGTATGTCAAAATTTGTAAAAGAGGAATAACAAATATCAAGTTAAGGGGTTTGAATGTCAAAAGTTGGAGTTAAATGTTTAACAGAATGAATAACTATAAATAAAATTTTAATAAATGAATATATTCATCGAACTAGAATTAATGTATTTGCGTACTTTTTCAGCATAGTATTGAGTAATATACCCAGCTGTTCATGTTGTAATATATCTGGTGCAAATAGTATATATCGTTTAATAAATGTTTACAGCATTTGCAGAATTTTGGTCGAACGCCAAGAATTCTTCTACATCGTGTGACGTGATACTGTCAAAATTAAGTTATTGCTGAAATCTGGTATGTTATTTATAATTTTATAGTTTTATTTATGCGGTTTAGTTATACTAGTTATCAATATAGTTTTCTTGGCACAAATTATTGGAAAACGAACGAAAATTATTTTCATTCAAAAAAAAACCACTTGCTATTCACGTCAGTTGTAGTGAGTGACTGCTTTAATTTTTTCAAGGCAAGTGGGAACTTTCTTGAAATGCCTACAACTTATGATTTCATTAATGAAGAATAGTAAATAAATAAAATTCGGGAAATGACGTTCAACAAAAATGTATCAAGGTGTAGGTAATTCACGGTGTTTGCGTGTACTCCAAAAATTTGTGTTTGGTAATTCATATCCAAGATTAATATGTCTCCGTCACCGTAACGCAGAAATGTTCTTTTAGACTGTGATATGACGATCAAATAATATTTGCAGAAAAACTTTGTATCTAAGAAAATTAAGTATATACTGTTTAATATTTAGTGTTAACCAATTATTTCAACCTCTGACGTGCAACTTTTACTATACACTATTCTGGTAGCAACATTAAGTTGCTACCAATTTATAATCGTCCCAGATGGTAAAACCACTTTTCTCATTTTCTGACTCTAACCATTCACCCAACTGAAAAAATACCTCGCTGTACGATTGTTGGCCTCGGAATTTCACGTCTTTTGGAAAAAACCGTTTTTCGACAGCTCATTCCTGTGATCCAGAAAGTCTGCAAAATTTTTTTTCCTGTCTGTGAACAAGCAAGCAAGCTTGATTTTTCACAGTAGGTCTGGTCTACTACAGGGAAGAGCTGATTAGAAATTGGGCATGGTACGACGCACCCTTCCTGTCCTAACCCCACAACAATCATGTTCAAAACAGGTTTTTGGAGGCAAATTATTACCTTACAATTCAATGTTTGTGCTTCATGACTCAAACCAATGTTGGTCGTCATGACAACTCGCATCTTTGGTACCGGTGGCATGGTACCTGCACTGCCAGCACATGGTGGATAACAAATTTTCTCCTCATTTTTTTCTTCTTCATTTTTTCTCTTTATTTTTATCTAGTAATTTTTCCCTTAATTTTTATTCTCTTAATCTTTTTTTCAAAATTTTTTTATTTTATTTGCTTACATGTTGCTACCAGCCTGGAAAGGTGTCAGCTCTTTCTACTGGTTTTTAATATATTTACTAAATCAATTTCTTTATTTCGAATCAATCAGTTATTAACTAATTTGCGGAAATATGAGTGATATACCATTACCATCTTTTGGCTTCGTTTATTATATGAATGTTTGTTTCTTTATTCGTCGTATAAGTAATAATTTTTAGTTCAATTTCTTGAAGAAACATAATTAAATTGTGGTTTAATTTGTACTTTTTGACATTGAAAACGCAACACGAAGAAGGCGTTTGAATTGGTAAATGAACCTACAGAAATATATTGGTAGAACTGTTTTAAATATGAAATTGCGTCATCATAGACGTCACGTACATTGTTGTAAAATGTAGTACAAACTTCTTGCCAGGAAAGAAGATCCCTGTATATGCATATGAATCAATATTAAAACTTCTGAGTCAATTTGAGCATTTACTATTTAGTTACTGGTTAAAATTAGAAAGTAACTAATACAGTGTTGGAAATATATGTGTTGTCAGTTGAAATACTAACCTTAAAAAGTAACAAGTGACAGCAAGTAATAACCAAAAATACAGAATGAAGCAAAACTAACAGCGACCGACATTTGATAGAACGTTAACTTAAATGAAATTTAAGTCAATTGAGTAACTTTATTCATAACGCATATAGTAAATGTTTCCTTTTTATTTTATACATATGTATGTGTTCAAAAAGACGCGCCAACCACCACCATTCCGCCGCGTGATAGAGGCGGCGCAGCGAAGACATGCATTGCAACTCGATGCATGAATGAAACAGCATGTTGAAATATAGTTTAGTTAAAAATGTTACAAATGTTGTATTAAGTTTGTATGCAGAAAATACGTTCATTTTACAAATAAATACAGTTCACTAATAGTTAATGATTTATCGAACATTTTGATCCATCGAAGCCGGATCCACGTGTCCTGGAGGAACGAGGAGCCTGTGATTGGAACTGGATTGGGGTTGGTTGTCGTAGAAGTTGAAGTCGGAAAATTATTAACAAGAACGCTCGGCGTGGGAAAATCCTGCAGGCTGGGGTTCGTACTTGGAAGTTTGGTTTGGAATTTCGATAGCAACCAGAAACGGGGAGCGTCTGTGGAACACATCAGAAACAAGATAAGTCCTATTTTACCTTCCTTTATTGCTAATGTTAACGTACTTAACGATTTGTTGAATAAAAGTAAGATTTGTTACGGTTAGTAATCGTTTTGGTAGAAATCGTAGAGGTAATCGTAAATTTGTTAAGATGGCGGAATCGGAAATTACGTACATGACAAAAATGGATGTCGATGCGTTCATTAAAGACGCGCGACAATTAAAAGCTCATTGACGCGGTTTGAAACTTATTTAAGTAAATTTACCGGCAGCGATAATATTTTAAATTTAAAGAGTCGTTTAAGTGATGCTAAAACCATATTAGAGAAATATGATGCAATACAGAGTCAGATAGAGGATGCTGATCCCGACACTGACTACGAAACAGAAAGATCGCTTTTGAAAATAGGTATTACGACGTGATAGCTTCTGCCGAGGCAAAAATAAATTCATGTTTGGGTGATTTGTCTTTTGTGAGCAACGCGTCGATTTCTGTCAATAATAGCGATAACCATATTGAAAGGCGTGTTAAATTACCAACTATTTCCATTGTAAAGTTCGATGGTAGTTATCAAAGTTGGACTCGTTTTCGTGATAGCTTTAAAACATTGATTCATCATAACACCGATTTGAGCAGCGTTCAAAAATTTTGTATCTTCAATCTAGTTTATCGGGTAAGGCCGCTGAAACAATCAGCGCTTTAGAAATATCGGACCGCAACTATGAAGTAGCGTGGAATATTTTGTGCGAAAGATTTGAAAACAAACGGATGATTGTTTTTGAACACATTAGGGGAATTGTAGATATGACGACCTTGCAAAAGGAAAGCTCTATTGGTTTGCGTCATTTATTAGACGAATACTTTAAACATACACGCGCATTGAACGCTTTACAAATAGATGTTTCTTCGTGGGGTATTTTGTTATTGCATTTGATTACGGCTAAATTCGATATCGCAACGCGTAAATTGTGGGAAACTGAAATGAATAAGAGACCTAAAGAATTGCCGACGTTAGAAAATTTGGAAGAGTTTTTAAAGGCAAGGTGTGACTTATTAGAAGCGGTTTCTGCGTGCGCGGATAAGACTAAAATTCAGCCGAAAGCGGTTGCTAATCATTCGGTGTTGAAATGTGTAATGTGTAAGGGATCACATTACATTTATCAATGTAAAAATTTTCTTTCCTTGAATGTCGAAGCAAAGCGCGAGGAAGTAAAAAAATTAAATTTGTGTTTTAATTGTCTTGGTAGCGGTCATTCTGTAAAAAATTGCCGATATAGGTCGTGTAAGATTTGTCATCGGAAACATAATGAGTTATTGCATTTTGAACCTCAAGGTGATAAAGCGGGAACGACGAATTGTGAGACGGAACTGTCGCTATCACTGACATTCCACAACCGCGGCTGGACGATACAAATACGGACAGCGATGACGCGATGTTGCAGGTGTCGGGTTGCGCCACCGATAACAAGAGCGAATACAGTCGGGGTAAAAATAATTTTATTAGCGACTGTAAAAATATTAGTTTTTGGAAACAATAATGAACCTGTTGTAGCGCGCGCATTACTGGATACTGGTTCAAGCGCGAATTACGTTAGCAAAAACTTTGTAAACAAGTTAAACATTGAACTTAAACACATTTCTGCTATGCATATTGCGGGCGTGAATAATTCATCTTCAATTGTAAATACGGAAATCGTGGCCACAATAAAGTCTAGATGGGGTGATTTTAAGACGCGAACAAGGTTTCTCGTAGTGGGAAGGGTAACGGAAAATTTACCACTGGTTTCATTTGATAGGGATGGCTGGAACATTCCTACGGGAATTTGTTTAGCCGACGATAGTTTTAATTTATCAAATGAAATTGATATCTTACTTGGTGCGCAAATTTCTTACGATGTAATTTTAAAGGGAATCATACGCGAAAAAGAGTTTGTGTTGCGGAAACCGTTTTTGGATGGGTTGCTGTGGGCGCCGTAGATTGGGAAAATTCAGTAGCTACCAACGAACTTTGTTGTTTAGCTAGGGCCGGTAATAACGAATTAGAAAAAGATGAATGTGAGGCCTTCTTTGAGGCTACAACCTTGCGGGATTCAAACGGCAGATTTGTTGTTAGTTATCCGGTTAATGAGAATTTGCGGTACTTAAAAATAATTTTGAAGCGTCTCTATCACAATTTTTGAATTTAGAGGTCAGATTGAGGAAAAACTGTGAGCTTAGAGGGCAGTACGTGGCCTTTATGAGCGAATATTTGCGTTTAGGGCATATGGAAAACTTTGTGAATTGAATTCTCATGAGATTAGTGCCTTTATTCGAGAAGGTCAGGAGGCGGACGGTTTGCGTTGCTTTTATGTGCCGCATCACCCCGTTATTAAGGCCGATTCTAGTACTACTAAACTAAGGGTAGTTTTTAACGGAAGCGCAAAGGCAAATAAAGGTCGACTTTCATTAAATGACTGCCTTAAAATGGGCCGGTGGTACAGAGTGAATTATTTAAAATATTGTTAAGATTTAGAAGGCACGAGATCGTATTAACTGCGGACATGGAAAAATGTACCGTCAGATTTGGGTTAGTGAAAAGGATCGCGAACTTCAACGCATTATTTGGCGAGAAAGTACGGACGCACCGTTGGCGATATATCGTTTAAAGACCATAACGTATGGACTTAAACCATCGGGTTATTTAGCAACGCGGTGTATTAAACAATTAGCGGTTGATGCGGCAGAGGAAGCGCCAGAAGCAACAAATAGCTTACTTGAGGACACGTACATGGACGATTTAATCACGGGATGCGACACGGTGCAGCAGGCGATGCGGTTAAAGATTCAAATTGACGCTATTTTAAATAGCGCCGGTATAGGTTTGCGCAAATGGAGGAGCAACTCCTTTCAGTTTTTAGATTACTGCAAATCAATGTCTGCTGAAACTAAACATTTCATTAAAAATGACAGTGAGACTAAAACATTAGGCATTTATTGGGAGGCTGTGGACGACAGTTTTCATTATTTCATTGATTTCCTATTTACTGAAACAATTACCAAACGTAAGGCATTGTCAGTGGTGTCCCAGTTGTTCGATCCCTTAGGACTTGTTGGTCCGATTGTGGTGGTGGCAAAATTATTTGTTCAGCATCTCTGGTCGCAAGGTCTGCATTGGGATGAGAAATTGACTCCTGAATTGCAAATAAGTTGGGAGCAGTTGCGAAGGCATTTGCTTGGTGTAAATCACTTAAAAATTCCTAGAAAAATTATTGTCTTTCAGTCTATTGAAACTCAACTATTGGGGTTCTCCGATGCCAGTTTAAGGGCCTTTGGTTGTGCAATTTATTGCAGGAGCGTAGACAATCTCGGCAGGGTCACAGTGAGATTGATCTGGGCCAAATCACGATTGGCTCCCTTGCAAAAAAGGGTAGAGCGCACATTACGTTACCTCGTCTAGAACTCAACGGCGCCTTGCTTCTAGCTGAAAACATTCATTTAGTTGCGAAAGAGGTAGGCTTGTCTTTCGGTAGCGTTCATTGTTGGACAGATTCTACAATTGTTCTTTCGTGGTTAAAAAATCTCCAGATACATGGAAGCCCTATGTAGCGAACCGAGTGGAACGCATTCAAAGGTTAACGGATAGGTATCAGTGGCGACATGTCAGCTCGCGCGATAACCCTGCGGATCTGATAAGTCGGGGGCGGATGTTCGAGAGATCATAAATTCAATTTGGTTTGAAGGTCCTTCTTGGTTGAAGGAAAAGGTTAAGGATTGGCCCACGCTTGATGCTATTCCTGATGAATTTGTGCTTCTCGAGCAAAGAAATATTGAATCGAGCAACGTTGCAACTGAAAGGTTTGAGTTGTTTGTTAGATTTTCTACTCTTAAAAAAATTAATCGTGTAGTTGCTTGGTGTTGGCGTTTCATCAACAACGTTAGTGGAGGAAGAGAGAAAATTTTAGATTCTACTTTAACACGTGAGGAGTTGGACAACACGTTAAAGTGTTTACTGAAAATAGCTCAAAAGGAATCTTTTTCTAATGAAATTGAGTGCTTAAGTAAAGGTAGGGCAGTTATTAAGGCTAGCAAAATTTTGGCGCTGGACCCTTTTCTTGATGATTTTGGGTTGATACGCGTAGGAGGACGAATTATAAAAGGGGTCACAATTTTGATAAGTGTCATCCTGTCATTTTACCCAAGGATCATGCACTGACTCAATTGATTATAAAACATGAACACTGGAAGAATCTTCATGCGGGTCCTCATTTCTTGTTGGCTGAAATTCGCGAAAGGTATTGGCCTATATCTGGTTTGACGGTCGTTAAGCGTATAATTCGCAAGTGTGTCGTTTGTATTAGGTTCAACGCGAGAACT
This sequence comes from Abscondita cerata, assembly GCA_030710515.1. NCBI lineage: Eukaryota > Metazoa > Arthropoda > Insecta > Coleoptera > Lampyridae > Abscondita > Abscondita cerata. Next base: position 107,179 of record JALBCR010003641.1, on the reverse strand, counting down.
CTTCTTCAAAAAATGGGAAATTTACCTAAAAATAGGTTAGTCCCGTCGTTTCCGTTTCAATTTACAAATGTAGACTATTGTGGTCCATTTGACATAAAAGAGAGAGCGGCTCGCAATAGAAAACCATCAAAACATACGTTTGCATTTTTATATGTCAGAGTACAAAGGCCATTCACTTAGAGGTGGCGACTGGTCTTTCTGCTTCGGCGTTTTAAACTGTTTTGTTAGATTTGTGAGCAGACGGGGTTTCTGTTCTGAAATAATTAGTGATAATGCTACTAATTTTGTTGCTGCCGATAAATACTTAAAGAGCATACACATAGAACTACAACGTAATCAACTCGCGGAAGGGTTTAAAACTATTTAGCCGAAAATAAAATTACTTGGCGGTTTCTACCAAAACGGTCGCCTCATTTTGGGGACTGCACGAAAGTGCTGTAAAATTATTTAAATCACATTTTCGTAAGATATTATTTTTACATAAGACGTTAACATTTGAAAATATGAGTACTATTGTTAGCCAAATTGAAGCTATCCTGAATTCAAGGCCTTTAATTCCCTTGTCCTCTGATCCTCATGATGTGACAGCCTTGACTCCCGGACACTTCCTGATTGGACGAAGATTAGATTCGGTTGCAGAACATTCCTTGGATGGTATACCACTAAACCGTTTGGACAACTATCAACTCATGCGAAAAATTATCAGCAGTTTCTGGAACGAGTGGTCAAGGCAATACTTGTCAACGTTACAACCGAGAAGCAAGTGGAGAACAACTCTGGCGAATTCTCTAAAAGTAGGGATTTGGTTATATTACGCGATCCCAACTTGGCCCCTCAACATTGGCGTTTAGCTCGTGTGACGGGACTTCGACCTGGAAGAGATGGGCTTCTGCGAGTGGTCGACCTATATACAACTACTGGTGATACCTCTAGAGCAATTACAGAGGTCGTTCCGCTAGTAGCCTGTGACGACCCAAATACTGAAGTTACTACTTCAGCGGGGAGGATGTTCAAAAGACGCGCCAACCACCACCATTCCGCCGCGTGATAGAGGCGGCGCAGCGAAGACATGCATTGCAACTCGATGCATGAATGAAACAGCATGTTGAAATATAGTTTAGTTAAAAATGTTACAAATGTTGTATTAAGTTTGTATGCAGAAAATACGTTCATTTTACAAATAAATACAGTTCACTAATAGTTAATGATTTATCGAACAGTATGTCTTACTCATACAATGATCGGTACGTTATTTCGTACTTCAGAAAATAATGACGCAAGTATCTTCTTTGGTGGCACCATGTCTTATCAATATTTTGCTTAAAATCTGTCAGTTTGAATTTTTACAAATGTACTATTTCAGTTATTGGAGGAAAATTCTTTAATTTAAGCGAGTGCCTATTTAAAACATTTCCATCTCCGCTATTGAAGCACCTTCATTTAAATTCATTATTAGTGATGGCACATGTAATTCACTCTTGCACAAATGCAAGTGATTGAGGTTTTGATGAATCCAAATCCTAATTCATTTTATTATTTGTAAGCCACTCTCGTCTCTGCACTTTCTTCCATGTTAATGTCGTAATAGTTTTTAACTGTGGTAACGTTGCATCACCAATCAATACCCACGTTTACTAGACAAGGCCACGCATGACATTCACCTTCGCGCCAAATCTTGTACCAGAACGTCCGTAGTAATAAAGAGTAACGATGAAAATTTGCTACAATTCCAAAATTTTCTTCCGCGGCAATGCTTTGGGATCTCTTACTGGACATTTACCATTTTACAGAAAAACGGCCCTAAATTACACCAATGGCACTGATATAAAATATCGATTCGCATGCAAGGTTTTTCATGAAAAATTGCGTTACTATCAAGAAAATGAATAACGGATATCGACTTATCGATTAGAAAAGCAAAAATCCTCAAATCGATTACCAATCGAAGTTGGACTGGAGCGAAAAAAATTTTGGAAATTTACCCGGCAAGCATATTTGCACCGTAGAATGGAAGGTTGCCTGGATTACTATTTTAATATCCTTTCTGTTTTTCAGCGAAAATTGCATGTCTAACGTTACAACACTCATATCGTCTTAATTACGCTGAGCAACGACCTTCGCATCAATTTTTACCACTTGATTCAAAAATTAAGTAGGTGAACCGAATTTGACTGTTTCAATTGTGACAATGCTTCAATTTGGTCTACCTGTTGCATGTTTTCGGGACACATGTAGCTATGCACAGACCCATAGGAAAATAACCGAAGGTTATAGAAGGAATCTGTATAGTAAAATGTTGTTCGTTATAATGTAGCTCCGTCTCTCTGGTTGGGAGAAAAACTACTCAACAGAGTTAGGAACCAAATATCTCAGTTTAAAACCAAGTAAAATGGCGGAAAATTTAAATAATACAGGTACTTTATTTTGTACAAAATAATAATTATAGATTTTTTTTAATTACTTGCTTCTTTGTCCAGATAGATTGAAAACGGTGTTTTCAATATATTTCCAAAATCATTTCCAAAAAAAAAAACTATTCGAAAACACAATTTTTATCTATACAAAGTAAATGTTAGCATTAGGTAGTTTACAAAGTATTTATTATCTGAATCACGAAAGATGAGCCCTACGTCATCACTGTTCGAAACTATCAAATACACACGTTCAATATCGAGTATGTTCTGTTTTACAATCAAAACAAAGATGAATGATTATGAGAACGTGAGAAAGAGATAAAAATAATTCCCTCCTTTATATTTTTACAAATTATGACTTCAGTTGTATTTTTAATAAATAATCTCTGTTTTACCGATCCTGTGTTCGACAATTACAATGATCATAATCTGTCATTTTACTTGTATTAATTGCTTTGGATTATCTTGTGTTTTGTCATTAGTTGTACATATTCGTAAATATTTATTTTGAATTTACATTGAAGTCAATAGCACGTTTCAGTCAAAGCGATGTAAGAGAAAAAAGTTCCGTCCTAGTGTTATCTTTTTCTATCAGTTTACCAACACGAACCTTCAAAAATACTCTGAATTTTAAATTATCACCAAATGTCAACCCCAGCCACAGATTATTAACCTTTTCTGTAGCCACGTTGATATCTTAATAAAAATATTATTACAGGTACTTAATAAAACAATTTTAAATACTTACAGAAGACAGAGGTAATAGTAAACAATTTAGTCTTGAAAATACTGTTTGTAAAAAAAGCAGCAAAACGATCAAAGAAGATAAAACCCACGCAGAACAAACCCAAACACAAAACTCAAACGACTAATTAAAAATTTTAAGGTTAGCTTGACTTGGGTTGATTTTTGGTGATAATTTAAAATTTAGAGTATTTTAGAGGATTCGTGTTGGTAAAACTGAGAGAAAAAAGATAGCACTAGGGCGGAACTTTTTCTCTTACATCGCTTTGACTGAAACGTGCTATTGTACTACATAACATCTACAGATGAAAACTACCGTAGGTGCGATAATTTTACTGCAATGTAAATGGTTTTGTTAATATTTTTTAAAGTAAACTCCAATAATAAGATATAAATAGTTTCGTTTCATATTTTATCTCTTAAATCGCTTTTAGTAATTTAAAAAAATTCTAACCTAGAAGTGGCAGTTTGTAAATTTTGATAGTAAGACTGTGACAATTGCTGTCACATTTATACGATAGAATATTTATAGTTTCTGATTTGACTTTAGTTTTAATATTAAATCATACGCATTTGCTTTATGACGTAGGGCTCTTCTTTCCTGATTCAGATAGTATAAAATAAATGATACGCTCTTAAATCTACAGAATGTATTACAAAATGTTTTACCATTTAAGTAGTATTAGTACCTATACAGTTATTAAACCATAGTGTCCTTCTTATAGGAGATAATAATAGTAATAATAATAATGTATTATTGTTTCATTAAGTTGCCCAATAAGAAAAAATTACACTTAAAAACACAAAAAATAAGTTTTAAAAAGGTGATGGCGCATATTACTTAAACCTTAAACAATTTTTGTCAACAACAAATAAAAACTACATATTATTTGTATATCTTTGTACAACCTGCTAGGAATGATGATTTTAGAATTTAGACCGATCGTAGATTTAGTTTTGGAAGTCGTTCCTATTTTGGATTTAAAAATATTCTCATTAGGTTTACCCATTACGCTGCTCTTTTTTAATTGGTTAAGTTGAGAGCCTTTTGTCTAAATGAATGGTTTCCTTATTTTGTTTTGTTGCTTTACTCTCTCACTTATAATTTTGAAATGAAGTTCTTATTGTTTTTAAATTCACATGTACACAAACTCTTGTTACGTAATATGCATACTCCTACACACACAATCTTATATTTCTAGAATATACAATTTGTTAAAGACATAATTTGGTAATTTTGATATTTTATTCTAATATTCTAATATTTAGTTTAATTCATGGACTTATACATGTATGCTTTTTTAAAACACATCCAATTATTTGTATGGGGATTTTTCCTGTTTACAATTAAACAAATAATAATAATAATAATGACATATCCTTTATTTCCTACAGGAAACTCCAATTACAGGAAAAAAATTATTGTTACAAAATCAAACTAAACATACATTTCTAAAATAACATTACAAAGAACTAATTCTATTAAAGTGGTTGCACATTACATTGATTAGTGAGGTTGCTAATACATTCGTTCTATACGCCTTAGTATAAAATGTTAAATTTTGTCGTGAACCTAATCGAGGTACATTAAAGTTTATCTTATTTAGTAACCAGCTGCAATCAATTTTATTGTGTAGGATTTTATACAGAATTTTAATGGCGGTAGCAACTCTCCTAATCTGGAGAGAAGTAAAATTAAATCTATTTACCAATGTATTGTGATGAACCCTCTGGGTGGATAGATACCATCAACTAGGAACAAAAGAAACTTAAGAAAGCTTCTTTGAATCTTTTTGATACTAGACACTCGATAATTATGCGAAGGGAACCATATTATGGAGCAATACTCAAGTTGCGTTCGTATGAGTGAGTAAAATCAAGTAATTAAAGCCTTAAGGGTCAACAAATTTGCGACAGTTTCTATAGATTAATCCGTACATCATTCGCATACATCTGTATCTGACATGTATGAAGACATTTACCAATAGATGAGGTATATAAGAATAGAGAATTCTATGGGCTTTAGCAGTAATTTCAGTAATATGTTGGGAGAAATAAAACTCGACCTACATCTTTAATAGATGAAACGTGCTTCAGATGTGTATTGCATTAATGTGATACGGGTGTGTATTAATTCTTTTTTCTATGAATAAGTAACAACATAACATTTATGAACATTCAGAAAAGCCTGTTTTTATACACCATTCAATGAGTGATTCGACACACATGTTTATAGTTGCAAGCTGTCATTTGTGGAATTAATACTCTAAAAAATTTTAAAACATCTAAAGTTTTTCTGCAGGAATGCATTCAACTATATCGTTAATGAATAACAGAAACAAAAGAGGTTCTAGATTGGAGCCTTGGGAACGCCGAGAAGTAGGTAAAAAGGAATTTGATAAAACGTTCTGATAGCGGACAAATTGCTTTCGATTGATTAAGTTGGACAACAGTAATTTAATCAACTTGTTATGAAAATTAAATTAACGTAATTTATTTAATAGAATAAAGATGTCAATCTAATCAAATGCTTTTCGGAGTCTGTGTAGATCATCTACTTGGCTCTAAACCAAAAAATTTCTGAGTGTAAATTGCTTAAAACATGACAGTTGGTTAGTGTAGATCTGTGGGACATAAAATCATGCTGATGAGGATTTATGAGGTGTCTGATCGACAGTATATTTCGGAATAAATGATAGACTCAAATACTTTGACAAAAGTTGCATAATAATGAAATCGGACGATAGTTTTTAATGGCAGCCATGTCACCTTTTTTTAATATAGGAACAATGCAAGACTGTTTCCATTTACTGGTAAATGTGGCATTCCTTATTATTAAATTGTAATGTAATGTAAGGGTTTGACGAAAACATTCGCGCAATCACTTAATATGAAACTGGGTATACCATCAGGTCCCGATGTAAATTTATTTGCTGAGTGTTTCAATTTTTGTAGTATGCTATCCTCAGATATCATAGAAATGTCGATGACAACAATGAATGATTGCTTTTAAGAAAATTATTAGCGTTGGAAGGAACATAAACACTACTAAGGTATTGTGCGAAACCATTAACAATATCTTGAAGAGATGCGAGTTCATTACCATTATATTTCACTAGCCATCGCGCCAGTTCGTGCAGTGAGACATAAAACACTGCACGTGCTAGTAGTTCATGTGTGCGTTTAAAGTGCATATTGCTATGTCGTTACAATTAACTGTTGGCATTTTTCTTAGTTTATAGTATTCATACGTGTCAATGTTTTACGAGATGTCGTAAGACACACATTTTGCTTATGTTCATTGCTCCACGAGTTTAAAAGACCAACCGCCGTCTTGTACAGTTGTATACCGCACTTAAGTATACACCTCTGATGAGCTCATAATAAGAGCGAAATGCGGCATCAGGTGTTCTTTCGTTGCGTGTTATGCTTCTGTACAAGTTTTACTTGGCTTTATCGACACACGTGTGTTTCTAAGCATTAAAGCTGTCGCTTAGATAGCGCTATGCACTTTAAACGCACACATGTCGTTACAATTAACTGTTGGCATTTTCTTAGTTTATACTATTCATACGTGTCAATGTTTTACACGAGATGTCGTAAGACACACATTTTGCTTATGTTCATTGCTCCACGAGAGTTTAAAAGACCAACCGCCGTCTTGTACAGTTGTATACCGCACTTTAAGTATACACCTCTGATGAGCTCATAATAAGAGCGAAATGCGGCATCAGGTGTTCTTTCGTTGCGTGTTATGCTTTCTGTACAAGTTTTACTTGGCTTTACTCGACACACGTGTGTTTCTAGCATTAAAGCTGTCGCTTAGATAGCGCTATGCACTTTAAACGCACACATGTCGTTACAATTAACTGTTGGCATTTTTCTTAGTTTATACTATTCATACGTGTCAATGTTTTACACGAGATATCGTAAGACACATTTTGCTTATGTTATCCCTCGTGTTATTCATACTAACTATTATCAAATTTTCTCATAAGTAATTACGATCCAATCCATACTAAAAGCAAAAGAACAAAAATACAAAGGTACTAAACAAGAAAACTAAAATGAATTTTTAGGTTAAATTAATTTAAACACGTCGAAGACGTCAAACGTCAATTTTCCTTACCGGAGATACGGCGTTTGCCATATCGAGATTATGTACTGCACAGTGTAAAGCTGAATTAAGGTATACGTTAGGTGTAACGCGGCGTTATAATAATTTAGCCATATACTGGAGTGAGTCAGGAGGAGCGCACCAACCTCTAAGAGTATTATACAAGTGAAAATAATGTAAAAAAAACTCATAGTTCTTATCCGATTTTCATTTGTTTTCAAGTTATAGCATATTAACAAATAAACAAATTATACACATAAAAATGTTCTTTATCAGAGTGTTCTTTCAATAAATGTTCAAAAATACCGCCATTGACTTCAAAGCTTTTTCTGCTTCGTCTACGAAAAGCGTTTGTTGCTCTCCCAATTGATTCATTTCTTTTTTCTTTAATATGGGCTGCAGTATTCTTAATTCATCCAGCTGCATAAAGAAAAATCTAGTGGTGTGAGGTCTGGAGATCTTGCAGGCCAATTAATCAGGACCTCCACGACCAATCCAACGCCCTGGAAAAGGTTCTTTCAAATGTTGCTTGACCTGACGAGCGACACGTGCAAAAACTCCATCGTGCTGATAGTACATCTGCATTCTAATATTTACAGGAACATCCTCTAGCAGGCCTTGTAATTCATTTTGTAAAAATGAGGTAGTTGTCTTCTGTGAGACGATCCTCCAAAATAAAAGGGTCAATTAAATAACTTTCAACCATACCACACCACACGTTCACAGAAAACAGATGTTGAAAATTGTTTTCGATTGTTGCGTGGGGATTTTTGTCTGGACCATACAAGATAGTTACGGGTATTATTAATGCCATCACGGGTAAATGTAGCACTGGGAAGCTTACCAGTCTCGCACAATTTGTTGAAAACTCTAATAAATACGTTTTTATCAAGATGTCTTTGGTGTAGAAAACGTTGACGATATTCTTCAGCAGCTGTAGCTTTTCCATTACAGAAATATAAGAACCAAGCACCATATTTGCATATTCTAAATTTGAATAAATATCTGGCATTTTGCAACACTAACAATCACATAAATTCAAATTAAATGTTCAGTTCACTGTTCACTGTATACTGACAGTTCATCAAAACGTCAAAATTATTAAATGTCTTTGAGCCTCGAACATGGCATACTTTGGATAATGTTAAAATTCAGATAATAAGTGGAGAGCTAGATGAACATTTTTAATTACGCCATAACTTGAAAACAAATGAGAATCGCATAAGAACATATGAGTTTTTTACATTATTTTCACGTGTATAATACACTCCTAGAGTTTGGTGCGCTCCTCCGACTCACCCTGTATATCTCTATTCTATTATAGTAAAGATACGCAGGGATTCTAGAGTCCTTCTCTCTTTTTGTTAATAAAACCAAATGTTTTTAGGGGTCATCGATAATCGATTTCTCAATGCCCCTGAGATACTAAAGGTATGCATTCGCAATCAATCGTTTCGTCAATGCGTTTTGACTTTCAAAAAGCTGATATTGAGCAGTATTTTCGACTTTTTTGTATTTCTGTAAGAGGTAATTTTATATTTTAAAGCATGTATTATTTCACGGTTAAACCAAGGAGGATAATGGAATCTACTACTTCTATGATTCATCTTTGGTACAGCTTAGTTAAAAATGTTGTGAAGAATTTCATAAAAAGTGAACACACATCATTAACATCTGTGATCATTTCTAATAAAGACTAATCTACGCTAAGTAGAAGACTGTACAGAAGTGGATAATTTGCTTTTCTGAAGTTTCATTACAGTTAAAATTGAAGGGTTTTTTACGCTTTAGTAAAAACTTGAACATCAATGCATAAAGTAGGGTGATGGGGGTCTTCGACAATAAGTGCGTCACCGTTGGAAACAGTACAATGAATATTGAAAAACACTAAATCAAGAAGTCGTGCGTTAGAATTGAGTATGTGATTGTATCGAGTGAAATTCTGAAAATTAGCAAAATTATTGATAGATAAGCAAAATTTATCAGTGTGTTTACAATATTCTGATATGTTAAAATCTCCAATCACCAGTACTTTGCTATTACGAAAATCTAAGCAATTAATTTGTTCTAAGCACATTTCCAAATCGTCAATTAAAATATTTGGAGGAATGTATGATACAATAATTATTATTTTATCACTAAATAGGGATTAAATTAAATTACGTGGGTTTTTTATTAAGTCATCCTCACACCAATCTCCAATCGAAGGCTCCTACCCATTAAGAGAAACCACCACATAAATAGGGATACTTGTACAGCAATAAATATAAACAAAAGGAAGAGTTGCTTTCAATAAACCTAAATCGAAAACTTTTAAAACAGTGAATGTGTTTCTTATAGCTAATAATACATCACCACGTGACACATTTAATGCACCATAATTTTTATCACATCTATAAACAAATTAAACAAACAAAAATATTTTCTATCTAAAACACTAGGCGATAATCATGTCTCGGAGACCGCAACACATTCTGTAGTCACATGATACTACAGAATTATAGAACTCAGATGTCTTTGAATTCAATCCACGCGTATTTTGAAATAGAATTCTAAAAGATGAAGTTGGTTTCTCTCTTCAAGGTTCTTTCACTGATCTCATGTTTAATAGTTTTAATATATTTTCTCTTTGCTTCATAGTTAAAACAGTACGAAAATGGTTTTTTCGATTAGAGTTGTTTTTATTTGATTTTAGAATTTGTTTAGCATCTTGTTCATTATCATAGATAATGTGTTTGGGTTAGGGAAATGAACCAAGCGGAGAAAGGATTGTTAACACTTGATTAAGATGACTCAGATAGATTGTATAGAATAACCGACGCTGCACGTCGTTTACGATCCTCCACTTCCGCTAGTATTTCTTCCATTTCAGTCGATTTAGAATTTTCAGTACTTTTGTTCGTCACTGATTTGTTTTACTTCGCACTCGATCTTAGTAAAATTCTATCATTCATCGACTGAAACTGCTTGTTGATATTCACCATAATTTCATTTTTAAATGATTCAAATTGTTGTTTTATCATTTTCTTTACTAATGAAACAGAGATATTCAAATTACTGCAATTATAACAACACCATGCAGATCTTTGAGATACTTCCGCATCAGTTAATTTCAAACATTTTATATGAAATGCCGTTTAGAGCTCGTGGTTAAAGAAAACACATTTTTATTATTCTTCTGGCGTTTCAATAATAATGAACATGTTGTTTTCTTAAACCACCAGCTCTAAACTAACTATAAGAAGATCCAAATAAGTTGGTAAACTACAAGAAATACACAACCATAAAGGTCATCGTACAATTAAAAGTTCAAAACTACACCAAAATTATGTTTGCATTTATCAAAGACAAAAGTACTGTTTATTCTTCTTTTCCTGGTTTATCAAAGAAGTTAAACTTTCAAGGAATGAAATCTCTACAAGAGGCATATACATTTGTTTAAGACAAGACTATTCACATTCACATAAGCGGATAATTTCTGTTGTAGGTACAGGCAGTAGTTTTTTAAATGGAATGGAATGATTTCCTTTTCAATTTGCAAAAATAAAATTAAAAATATCTGTAAGTAATTTAAAATACAAATATACCTTTTGCACGATTGATCATTTTTGACTGTTTACCGTGACAGATTTTACGTCAGTAGGTGACATTTACTAGCAACTCGACGGTAAGTAATCCAACTCGACGGTAAGTAATCCAACTCGACGGTAAGTAATTCACTTACCGTCGAGTTAAAAATCTCTTAATTTTAATTTGTTTTTGAAAGAATAAAAGAAACTAACGAATTTAATCATTGAATATTCTGCCCAGAGGCTTCCAGGAGCTTTCAACTGCATATGTCTTTGAACGAAATATGCCAATAGAGTCTTTCATCGATTCTTAAATTCTTGCCTTCGCACCATTTTTTAAAACTTTGGTAGGTATTTTGATAACAGATTTTAGATTTTCGGAATAATTGCGGAACACCCTTCTTCCCAAGCCCGTTCAATTTCTTCAAATTCACTTTCGCTCATATTTTTAATTTATGATAATCAAAATTGTACTTAAATTATTGACAACTAAATAAAAACTCAATTCTCCATTGTTGTTATGCACCCTAGTTACTACCTAACAACCAAAGTATCTATCTTGATAAAATGAATGAAACTAGTCAATATGACAGAAAATGTTTAATTTTATAATTTATAATGGTATCCAATCATTTCAAAAAACGTTATAAGCATGTCGAACGTTAAGGATAACCGATCTCAGACAATAATTGGAGTCGTCGCTCCGCTCCTCCAAACAATTGTCTTCGATCGGTATAAAACTACTACCGTTCTCCATACTTAATATACTATTAATACATCTCTTAATAATATAAGATATAAAATTGTACCAAAACACTTAGTGCATTAAAAGATTATTTTCCTTAAACATTTTTACGGGATAAAACCAAATAAATTTTCTTCATTACCTTAATCCCAACTTGTTTTAAAGTGGAGATTAGTCGTTGTAAACTTTTCAAAGTTACTATAAAGTTCTTCACTGTTGTTGGAACTGCACCAATTCGTGTGAGAACGTTACAAATTAAATTGACAATGACATTAAATTAAAAATGATTAAAAATAATGACATTTAGGCCTGATCTTTTCACCTCCAGTTAACTTTATCAGTCGGTTAACTACTATGGAGTTCAGCATTTACCCATTCCAATTTTTAGAAAGTCACGTTTCTAAGTTGATTAACCTACAGATAAAATTAACTGGAGATGAAAAAATCAGGCCTAAAACTAATTATTTCGCTTATACCACCATCAACAACAGCGCCACCTCTGGTTAGGAGAAACACTACAAATATGGTTTGACTTGTTCCATATGAGTTTCCTGACCGTGGCAAGACCTTTAACAAGTTTTAAACGTTGCGAAGTTGTTTTTCTTAACCATTTATGAGTAAGAACGTAATTTTGTATTGTAGTCGTCTAAAAATTAGTGTTCCTGACTTAATACGAAAGGGCAAATATCTGTGCTCGTGTTTAGAACCACTCGTACTACGTTACGCTTCTCACTCGTTTAGCTATTGTTAGTCATTTCTTATCGTCAGGGGTAAGTGACTTTTTCTTAATCACCACTCTAGATTTAATTTACAATAAACATATTTCAAAACACTACTATCAATTACAAAATATTACAACAAATAACATCTAGTATGACGTCTCTTCAAGAAGGTATGAAATATATTTTGAAATTTTATATCATTTGGTTGTAGAATCATGTTTTATAAGACACTAAGGTGATTTTTGCGGAACTGTTCTGTATGTTCGAGTTTTCTCAGCAGAATTTGAACCAGCATAATAAACTGTAGGTACATCAGTGTCCATTTAACCAAAATTGTATCTTTATTAATAACAAAGATAGCCATATAATTTAGACAAATTTTAAATTGCATAAAAAGTAGAATTTTATAATGAATGGTAGTATCTAACGAGTGTTCAAATAAAAAACTACTCTTGGAATTTTAACATTTGGTAATTTTTTTACTGAATTGATTTATAGTATTGACATTTTGCAACAAAAATTTTTCTATTTTAGTGATCTCCTTGCTTAAGAACGATTCTTATAGTTTGTTCTTATTAGTAGCCTTCGTGAGGAGTTAGGAACAGTTACTCAATGAAACTCGATATTCATTCCACCAATAACACCATGTTAATTGCTCCAGAATCCTTTACTTTAGATCTAACCTAGATCTGGTCAGAAACTAATAATTCTGGTAAGTGTTCTTAATCTTGACAATTTGTTTTCACGATTTAATTTATCAATGCACCATCTGGTGGCGTCGTTGAGAGTTAAGCCAAATCATACTCGAGATCGGTTGTGCTCACGTTGTGTTATTGTTTGCACAGCACAAAGCACATATCTATGCACAGAGATGCGAGATGAATATGAGTAATACGAGATGGATAAGAGTGATACACAGATCGCAAGCACGATATCGCAAGGAGTATGATTTATTCGCAAGGAGTATGATTTATTTAGACGATCATCTGATTGTGATAAGCCAGCGCCCTCACCGGTAGTCGAAATAGCGGATACTTCACTTTTTGTCAATTAGGACAATTTAACTGTAATAGTGATAATTATCTGTAATATTGTAAAATGATTGATTGTTATATTTTTTACTTGTGCATTAGTGTTACTTCTTTAACTAATTATAATTCAATTAATAAAGATACCATGAAAAAGACAATATTTCTTAATCGAAACGATAGTGGAATGAATATTGAGTTTCATTGAGCAACTGTTCCTAACTCCTCAGGAATGTCCACTACGTGGACAACTATAAGAATAAATTTTTCTATAAAATTTCTACCGCAAATTTATTTTAGCATTGCAAAAGTGCATAACTTGGTAACTTTACCAGTTAATGTCCACTTAGGTTGTCCCAGTTCGAACCTTGTTTTAATAAGCAATACATCCAACGTAATCCATATAAAAATGAAATACCACGAAATTGTCGAGCGCTGAAACTAATAACACTAAAATGGTTAGAACTTGACAATATAATAGGGGTTAGCGCCCTACTATAAACTGCAAAGTACGCCGCACTTCGTACAGCATACGCTGAATCGCGAATTAGGGCACTGTGTTCGATCAATATCGTCCGTTTAATAATACGTTACCATAGCCAATGAATTGTGGATATTTGTGATTAAAAAAAATTACATTACTTAGGAGGCGTTTAATTTTGTATTTGCTAGATGATTGTGGAATTGTTTGAATTAGAGAGCTATAAATTCGATAAGTTAGGTTTATTATTTAACGAAACACACAAAAATGCATAATATTACAAATCTCTCGTTCGACCGATCTGTTAGAGAGTTAAACTACAACTAACTTGTCGTTTGACCCTTTCGTTTCAGGTAGTCGAACGAACAAATACTTTATATTTTACACCTTATTTTCTACATCCTCCGCCCCAAGTTAACAATTTACTACTTTCTAATGGAATAAAAAAGTTGTATTGGACATCTAAGTTTAACCCTGTTCGCACACTTAACTATACACGCGCGGATGTGCCCATCTTTTCCAGAAATCACATCGTCTACAATTCCCAATTTCCACAAAGGCGTCGGGTGTCGTTTCCGTGAATCAACACCACGTCATTCACTTTCACTTTGTACTTCGGAACCGTTACATTATAATGGGCACTACGTAATTGCTGAAGATATTCAGTTGACCATCTTTTCCAGAATAGTTCCAGCGCTTGTAAACGACACTTTCATTGCTTTCGAATTAGTTGCACCCTTTGTATTGCCAAGAATTGGAGAAATGGCCCCAATTAAAAAATGAGCTGGTTTTAGAGGCAAAAGTTCATCCGGATCATCTGCAATGTATGTTAACGGTCTGGAGTTGAGCGTACCTTCTATTTCTGTAATTAATGTAATTAATTGTTCTCTATCTAATAAAAATTTTCCTACAGATGCCTTTATAGCATCCTTTACAGATTTAATTAAACGTTCCCACCAGCCTCTCCACCAGGCTGCAGTTCCTCAATAAATTTCCAGGTGATTCGATATTTATTTGTTAAATTCTTTTGATAATCGTTTAAATGTTTTTGCGTTGTCCGAGTAAATAATCTTTGGGGCCCCTCTGCCAGTAATGAACCTTCTTATAGCAAACAAACTTGTTTTTGTATTTAAGTTTAATAACACTAATTCTAAATGTATTGCTCTAGTAGTTGCACAGGTAAATAATAAAATGTAACCCTTTTCTTTAAAATACAAAAGTCCGGCAAAATCTAATCCCGTAACTTCAAATACGGTACTTTGTAAAATGCGATCCATCGGTAGCGGAGCAAAAAGTGCCGAAGCCGCTTTTCCTCTTAATCTTTTGCACATAACACACTTTGATATCGTTGACTTTATTGTTTGTCTCGCTCGTATAATCCAAAATCGTTGACGTATTGAGAATTTAATTCACACCACTGTGGCACTGACGAATGTGTACAGACCATATGATTAATTTACTGAAATGCCCCATATTTGACAATAGGATGGGATGTTTCATATCAAATTTGTCTAAGTCCCCCTAAACGCATTATTCCGTCGTGGTCTACAAATGGATTCAGCTTTAAAATTTTGAATTATTATCTATACTCAGTATACTATTGGCGCGGAGTAATAAACCTGTCAGAGTCTCCGATTGCAGTGGCGTAGGTACCTGATACGTTTGGAAAATCATATTTTTAGTAGGTAAATATATTATAATAGTAAAATCTACCTTGATATGAATTATTATGTGGTTACTTTTATTGTTTCAATCCTTACTTTGTGGAATCTACAAATTTTACTTATTACGTATTATATACCATTATTTTTGTATCTTGGTATAATACCCACATCTACGGCTATGATTCTCGTTTCGTCAGTACCTGGGCTGATGGCAACGTGTTTACACAGATTAAACTATTGTTCTCAGACCTAGATGGGTCGATATGCTGCAAGAGCGGCACAATGATCGTATTTTGGTTAGAATTTATTGGTTTTTACTTAACCGTAGAAGTACCGCTTTCACAAGAAAATAAAGAATTATTTCAAGCAATTATGATTTATTACTCCGCGCCAATAGTATACAGACTTTAAAGGTGTGTAATTAATTAAACACTTTACTTCATTCGGAAACCATTGCAATTGACTGTCTTTGATAATAATTTTTTCTGCTTCAATTATTTTTTTAGTACTAATTTCTTCTATCTGAGATGTTTTCGTTCGCGTATCAATAATCGGATCCTTATTCACTGCTGGCTGTGTTACCGCTATGCCCTCCGCTAGTAAAGATCAAACAATTTCGTCATTCATAACAGTACTTGGCCAATATTTCTCGGATTGTTGAAGCCATTTCGGTCCATTTATCAACACTTCTGATTCAATCAAATCTTCTACAGCAATTCCTCGTGTTAATAAATCTGCCGGATTTTCAGAACCTCGACAATGATGCCACTGACACTTTTTAACACTTAAGGACTGAATTTCCTTTACACGATTTCCTACAAACGGCTTTCATTTATTGAAATCTCCGTTTATCTAATGTAATGTTATTTGTGAATCAGTCCAACAATGAGTGTCCCTTATCTCAAGCGATAAAGTACTCTTTACATGCCTTTGCACCGCGCGGTACCAACTGTCCAATTAATTCGAGCTAAGGTAAAGAAAGTTAGATGTCTGTAGAGGCTCTTCAACGAACATTGCGACCCTTGCCAATTATCATTTGCCTAAAAAACCGTGGACAGACACGCATATAAAAACTTCCTTAAAATAAATCTACATAAACCCCCAAACCCCCTTACCCTGTGGCAAAAATAAAAAAAAAAAAACGAATTCACCTTTTAGGAACTCATCAAAAAAAATTGACATAGTTTTCTGTTTCTGTAAACAAAAATATCAGTGAAATGCAATTGAGAAACGTATGTCGTTCCGTTTATTTCATGTGCAAGCAATGAAACGTATGTCGAATAATTTTCTTTGTTTACATTGACATAACCCTACATTCGTTCTTCAAGTTGCCACACCGTTTTTGAATTTTTTCAACTTTCCTTTATTCAAATCAGTTTTTCACTTATTCGTCGAAGCAGATTAAGTAAGTACATGATATTAACCAAAAATTCAATATTAATACGATAGCATATGAATAGTTGCGATGCCAAAGAAATTGGAAGCCGAGGCAGTCAGTATGAAAGTAATGGACTATTTTAACGTGACAACGGTGCTGTATTGTTGCCTTTCACATCAGTTATGCAAGTATTTAATGAATTAAAAGTACTATTTTATCTTACAGCTTAATTCATTATAGTGAACTATAGAACCATATGGCGTTAACTTAAATACTGTACCTTCGATTAAGAAAAGATATGAAGTGAAGGAGAACGAAGAGCCTGCAGTGCCAAAACAAAACCTAGAAAGTCAAGTCTTGTGATGTTGATAATTCTGTGAATGATGTTAAACGAACAATTTACAATATGCATACTAATTTGGATATTTAGTTGAGGTTCACCAAAAGGAGTTGGAACGATGCTTCTAAACAAAGCATAAAAACCACTTGGAGAAGGCAAAAAGTTTGTCCCCGATTTTATACTTACAAGTAATAAATTAAAATCTGTTTTAGGTTTATTGTTGTACATGCAAGGAAACAGCAAAGGCTTTATTTCTAATGTAAATTTAACAAAACCTAGTTTAATTATATTAGACAACGCCAATTACCAATCAACACTAAAAGAAGAATACCCAATGCTTCATCGACGAAACAAGATTTGTGTACATTTTATTAAAGCATAATGTGATGCATGATCAGAAAATGTTAAAACGAGATCTTTTACAATTAGTTAACAAAAATCCAAACCCGAAAATTTATGAAAAAGATGAACATGTATAAGACGTGTGGAACAAAATTTCTGATCAAAACAACACATTTATGATTATGATTAGTTGGTTTGAAACAGCTGATCTAACAGGAGTTGACAGATTGCACAAAAATTGACAGTAGGAATTATTTATTAGTTACGACATACGAGCGCCTGGATTGATGCATACGATTTGTAACGATGAGTCATACCTAAAACCGGCGAATCCGACTCTATCCACACTTTGCACTTTTCCTAAGCGTAATGATCTAGGGACTGAATATTTCAACAAGCTCTGTAATTGAACGCTCCACTTCTTCAACTCACTGGACAAACTGTTTGGCAACACATCGTCCCAGTTTAAATTTTGTTTCCATGCTTCTTGAAACAATATTTAAATTTAATAGAAAACGGAGAAATGATTCCAATCGGATCATAAATACGGTTAATAGTTTGTAAAATTATTCTCTTTGTTATTATTCTTGTTGATTTTATATAGTCGGTAACATTCACCAGATCGACACTGATCTGTCGTTGATACTTTATATTTTACACCTTATGTTCTACAATGATAAAATTACAGACATTAAAATATATTTGCCTTATTATTATTATTATTTGTCGTATTAAAAATATATTATTATAAAATTTGCAAGATAATTAAATAAGCTATACGATAAACTTATAAATACAGGGTGTAAAATTCAATTACAACCAATTTACTCATAGGTTTTAATAAAGGTTGTTACCTCAGTCTATTTATTGATTGACTAATAAAATCTCGTTACAGGGTATTTATAATTTATAGTTCTTCAATTGGTAGAACATTCTGCCTGTAATAATTGGCTTATTTTAACTAGAAATGAGATAGTATTCATTTTTTCTAAAACCTTACATTTGAAGAAGAATGACCGTAACTTATCATGAATCACTCTGTATAATTGTTGTGAATGATGTGATTCTTCAGCGGTTGTTCTAAAAAAATATAAACTAACTATTACCTATGAACTATCAGACCAGCCGATAAAGAATCTTGGAGTGTATTTGCATATTCTCCGCTCTTGTTCAAAGTTTTTAAACAAAACCAGAGTCTTAAGAATTTCAGTTATTAAAATGTAAGTATTAAAAAGTCATTATCTTATAAACAACAAATCATCACAAATTTACTCTTACGTCTAGATAGTTGGATATTGGTTGTATTCAAGGATGAGAATTAAACTTTTCTTTACAGTGTGTTTAGAATTGACGGGTTGATTATTGGATCATTCAATATGTAATATGAGCCTTATTTTAAATGGAACCCCTTTGTATTTTATTAATTCATAACGTTTAAAAATCCTTTTCGAATGTACAATAAGGGTGTATTATACCTAAGTGTTTCAGTTTTTAGGCAATTTACAATTTTTTTTAAATTAAATGGTGGCGAGGTATTTTAAAATAAAAATGCAGACATAATTTAGTAAACAAATGTCATTTTATGGCATTACAGTCTGCTAATATTTGTCTAAACAATCATAGACTTAAAATTAGTTGCTACTAAAAATGAAGCAGTAAGCAATTCATGAAAGAGTCGACATAGTTTGCATTGGAGAATGCTTATAAAATCGTCTCCTAGCATCTAGACTCTAGAGTTTATGGCCCAAAAGTATCCAACCAGAGAATAGCTACTTATGTTAACAGTGACGAAACGCATGATTTTTGTAACGAACGCGAAATTACGGGACGAGCGTGGCGAGTTACAAAAAATCATGTTTCGTTATATGCCACATACAATATTCTTTGTAATTTTAGAAAAAAGTTTAAAAAAGGAATTAAACCTATTTCAAATTCATATCCTAATTGATTGTGACCGATGTTACCATGGTTGCCATTTTCAAAACGATATTTGACAAGTAACAAAAAACTTTTCGCAACTAGTTATAGTAGACAATTTTGACACCTAATTGGATTATGAAGAGTGTCATTTTCATGACGAAATTAGAAAGAGATCAAAAGACTCCTCGGTAGATTCCGTGCTATTGGAGACACTGCTTAATAAAAACGTAAAGAAAACGAATCACAACGACAACGAATTTTGATGTGCTGCTATCTCTCACGGAAAACCCCAATACAAGGTACTAGAAAAATTGCGCATGGTTTAGGCATCAGGAAATGAGAGTCTTAAGAAAAGCCACTATTATCCATATCACATTCAAGCACACTATAATTTAAGAGAAAACGATTGTGATGATCGTTTAAATTTTTGTTTATGGGCCTTAGACAACTATTAGCAAACTGTATTGTCATAAAATGACATTAACTGGCAAGATTACCTATGCATTGTTTGTTTTAAAAACGTAATTGGAAGAAAATTTAAAAATGACTTTTTTGTTAACACTATGAATTAATAAAACATAGGGTGTTCCATTTAAAATAAGGCTCATATTACACATATTGAGTGATTATTAGTAATTAACCGGTCAATTTTGAACACTCTGTAAAGATGTTTAATATTCAATCATGGAATGCATTCAGCTAATATCCAACTATTTAGACTTAAAAGCAACTTTGTTATAATATTGTTGGGTTGAAGATAATGACTTTTTTAATACTTATATTTTAAAAAAAGTCGCCGTAATTCAGGAGACTCTGTGTTTAGGAATAGGGAACCTTATTTTTACGGGCAATCAAAAAACGCAATAAAATACAGGGTGTTTTATAAAAAATATTGATGCGCCACACTGTATATTTCAAAATAATATTAAAATATAATATTAATTAACGTCTATGCTATTAAAATGACAAAACTTGTAAAAGTTTATTATTTTGCTATAAACCTCCGTCCCGTTGGTGGTGATTCACCCTGTTATGTAGAACGCAGAAAAAATTAAGAATACTTGATAATCTAATATTTAGGATGGGTTGATGATGTGTAAACGATAACCGTAGTTGCCAACTTTTCGCCCACTACAATAAGGGACTTCATCAGGGTAAGCAACTTAAAGTGAAAATAACGAACTACAAGGTATACCGCTAAAATCAGCCAACCATCATATCAACCAACCAGATTCTAGACTGAAAGAAGTACCCTGAACTCAAAATATTAATATTTAACCAAAATCATTTATAAAATGTGGTTCTTTACTGAATTACAGGGTGTTTTATTTGAAAATTTAAAAACAATTTGTACTTTTAAAGGATTTAGCGCATCTTTGTCATATCTGGCAGGAAGTGTAGGTACTAAACACCCTACTAAATTATGTTAAATATGGTTTCTGGCTACTGCCAGAGGCATACGACAGGGGCAAGTAATTTTTTGACCCCTCTCCAAAATCTACGCCACTGGAGAAATTGTCATTTTAGCAGAATTCTCCAATACTTTATTTTAAAATAAGATACTCTTCCTTCATAAAGGTAAAGTCATTATTTTTTGAGATATTTAAAGTCAAACATAAAGCTACACACTTATTTTGATTTTAATGTGTATTAATTACATATATCGGTGTTTTGGTGATATAGTACTGTATCCAAATTATCTTATCCGACCAAAAACTGTCGACTAAAATCGTTCAGCTAAATCCCACGTGAACTTTTTTTGAGCATGATTATGGTATCATTTTATAGGAAAAAAATTAATGATAAGCTACGACAAATTCAAATCA
Organism: Abscondita cerata; assembly: GCA_030710515.1. NCBI lineage: Eukaryota > Metazoa > Arthropoda > Insecta > Coleoptera > Lampyridae > Abscondita > Abscondita cerata. The sequence continues at coordinate 85,889 of JALBCR010003641.1, read as the reverse complement.
AATTCTTATCGTTTTATATTTTATACAGGCTGAATGAGACCACCCGGATCAGTCATTTTTTCAAAACAGTTAGCCGTAGAGAGTTGCGTCAAAGAAATGTATGACAAAACCTGTAGTAAAGAATTGAATGATGATGTTATTATTTCCCAGAAAAGTCGGGATAGTAGATGGCTCAAAACTTCAGGATTTTAAATAGCACCATATGTGGTATCGTTGAAAAGATCTTTGAAAAATAAGCATCTTTGTGGGAGAAGTGTTTTTATTGCTGCCATCCTTTTCGAGTAATATTCAATTGAAGTCATTAAGTTTGGTTCATTAAAAGTCATAATTTAAAATCTAGCTACCTTAATAATATAACTAGAAGAGCTCAACAACAGTGTTTAGAAATAAATGGAAGAAATTTTGAGCACTTGTGATATTATTATTGTGATATTATGACATTTTGAACACTTGTTGGTAATAGATTTTAAATACTGACTTAATGAACCCAATTTAATAACTTCAACCAACCATTACTCAAAAGGGTGGCAGTAATAAAAACTTTTCATACAAAAGTTGCTTATTTTTAAAGATCTTTTACTATACCACATTTGAAATATTTAAAATTCTGAAGTTCTGAACACTACGGAAATATTTTTGACACAACTCTCTACAACTGACCGTTTTTGAATAAAATAACTGATATGGGTGGTCTCATTCGCCCTGTATATAAAGAAAGGCAAGTTTAGATGCGATTTTCAAAATAATAAATATTTGGACTCTTCAAGTGATAAAAAAAAATAAATCGAACTCCATAATGTGAGTTCTACTTTAGACAACAACAGTAAATCTTAAACTTGTGGAAATAAATTGAATCGAATAGTTTTTAATTTAATAAACTCGATTTAAACTTTCGCAAAACTATTCCTAATTACATAGTTAAATTTACATTATTTAAAATAACCTATGGCTTTCTCTTATTAATATGTTTTCAAATTTATGTCGTTAAGACGGTTTCATTATTGACTTTTACAACGTCCGAAACCGAATTTAATTGCCAATTTTAGTTAAATGGGAATTTTTTACTATATTTTCAGACTACGTGAGGGCTTCCAACCACTAAAATATTTCAAACATTTCTCGTATTCGCACAAAACTCATGGAAGAATTGTTAAATTTTATTGGTAAGTAGCGTTCGAAATTCTTTTGAGATTGTACACCATCAACTTTAAGCTACGCGCAATCGAAAGGACACACTTAATAAAGAGATGCAACAAAGAGGTTTAAACGCAAGTATGGAAATTGCACCTGAATCGCAAACTTCTGTACCTCAGTCTAGGGAAGGGTGTGTTACGATCGATAATGTTTACAAATTCATAGTTGCTATTTATAGACGAACTCTAAATTAAAAGTGTTGGTACGCAGCCATGCAATGCGAGAAGAGACGTCTCCTCCGCGTGATCCACCTAATGCTTCTGTCATATCGCCACGCATTAAACTCATTCCTTCTCCAAATTCATCACCGAGTCTGACCCTCCATCTTCCATACCTAAACCTGTGGTAGTGTTAAGTCCATCCATAAGTAGAGGAAATTCTCCTTGCCGTTCTCCATTACATATATCTCCAACGTCGACGTTAGTTGCATCTCCTATCTCTAGATCTTCACCGCAAAGCGTGTCTTCACATTTATCCGAAAACGTCGAAGCGGCAAGATGTCATTGCAATCATCTAATCGAAATTGTAGAAGGTGGTTACGGGGATGTACGTAGAGAATGCAATTATGTCGATACTCAAGATAAATTACATGTTTGCGATGGGTGTATTTTATCTGAGACCATTGATGAAGCTAGTCATAGAAAAAATTTTAAAACGATAAGAATTTATGCGATTGTACAAATCAAGCGTACAAAATGTTACAAGAATGATAGAAATATAAACAATAATTTAAGTAGTAATATTAATAATAATGTTGTCGGCAGTTCTAATTCGTTAACGGTTAATAGAGCTACGCGGGGTAAATTACGACAACAAAGTTCATCACAGGGTAGCTTTGAAGGTAGTTCATCAAATTCACCATGCTTAAGTAGAGGTATAATGTATGTTATGTTTATAACAGTATTCACATCAGTATTTGTGTTTCAGACAGTAGTTCTGAGCAGTACACCGATACTACAGGTGTAGATCTTGAACAATTTATTGCCGAAACTCTAAATAGGAACGCAAAGACCGTGCACTAATGTTAAGAATTGAACAGGAACTAGTCAGTCTTGCCAAAGATAAAGTGTAAGCAATAAGTTTTACTTTATTTTTAATCTCATAATTATTTTACAGAAAAGTCATTACAATTTCCACCTATGTCAAGTTATCAACGAATGTTGGTTCATCGTTGTGCAGCATATTTTGGAATGGATCATAATATTGAATCTTCAGGAAAATGCGTCGTAGTAAATAAAACAAAGTGTACCAGAATACCTGATATTGCATTTAAAGAATATGTGAAAGAAGACATAGTATTTGTCGAAGAACCTCGTCGGTCCATTCTTAAACGTGATTCTAACAGTATTGAAGATTACAGTTTTAAATCTCCGATAGACAATTTAGTTTAGAAAATAGGAGAAGTAAGAGCTTTGAAGAACGAGAAGAGGAATACGAAAGAGCTAGGCGAAGAATATTTAACAGGGACGTAAGTACTTTTTACTTGTTTATACTCATAAAACAGTCATTGGCATTTTTTTTCAATTTTTGATTAAGATGTAATCAAAATTAATAAATATTAATAAATGAACGTATTTTTTAGTACTACATAGTACAAATTTTGAAGATAATACAGCAACTTTTAATATTGCGAAAGATTTAAAATTATATTTTTGATTAAAATAAACAAGAACTATGTTATTAACCTATGTCCGAAACGTTTGGTTATCTAGATACAGGACGTTAATTTTATTCATTACTTTACTTTTGATAATTATTAATAATATTAAAGAATCTCCCTCTATGTTTTACGCTGTATTTTATATCACAAGCGGAACATAATGTGTCAAAAAGGGTTTCTTACGAAGTTTGTAAGAGGTTTTAGTTAGGAGCATAGTTTGGTAGGATGGCCCAGCAAATAAACATTTGATTAAAGTTGTTAAATTTAAATGGGAGACCCTATATTTGACATCTTGAATTTTTATGACTACCTACCTGTTTTAAAATAACTTTGTGAAAGGCACTATTAACTTGGTTTACATTAACCCCGTAGACTTAGTTCAAATACGATATTTAAAAAACCACCTATTGATTTTTATGAAACTTGGCATGTAGGTGTAATTTATAATATCGCATATCTTATTAGATTTTGGAATTAACCGTCGAACCAAAAGGGCCATCAACTTACATAAATTTTCCAATTTTAGAATATTTACAAAATTATCAAATATAAGTTGTTCGCAATTGAGTTATGCACAACTTAACTATTTTTTGATACAATAAAGAGATATAACAATCACGTGACACTAATAATATACGTGAGAATATTAATTGTCCAAAAAGTTATGAAAGGAAAGTGACCGTAAATTATATTAACTATTTCTACTTTTCTGAATTTTTGTCACTTTTTCGAGCAATATTTTTATATTTATTTAAACAAATTAGGTGAGTTAATGAAGGCTGATAATTTTGTTTAACGTCGCCGGAAGTGGCAGGAGCCGCAAATATTGCCTAAAAATACTTACTAGTTGAACTTTTAGTTATTGTGAGTTATGACGTAAGTAACTATGTATTAATTAAAATATGTACCAAGTTTTAGTTAAATTAAATCTTAAATCAACGCTTTTAACCTAGGATTAAAAGTGACAACTTTACGTCTTAGTATTAAAGTGAATACTTGTGTTGCTAAGATGCCTTTTTTCTCACTAAGCAAAATGTCAACCTTAGAGACTCCTGACAGTCGAAAATATCACAGTTTTGTGACGCTTGGAGAAAAATTACTTTTCTACGATTGTGCATAAAGTGTACCAATTACTATGCCAAAAGTTTCACTCTTTGCATTGGTGCAAAAATCAATTTGTGCAAAAAGTAAATTATTTTTGCACTACTGTAAAAAGTACTTTTTATTTTGTTTTTTAATTTTTTGCAACGTGTGCAAAAACCATATTGCCTTGGCTTAGACAGACGCCCTTCGAAAATTGAATTTAGTGTATCGCGAACTTGCATTCGGCAAATTTTCAAGCATGTCCTCGATCACGAGGATTCAAAAAAATTTACGCCACTTTCATCCTCTACATAGTGTCAAGATAAGGATTCTCACTATGGGGATCTCGGAACTGATAATAGAAATAAGAAACGTTCGATTGAAAAACTGACTATGCCATGTTAAAGTCCGTAACAAATTGCTAGAAAAAACAAAATAGAAATTTCAAAAGTTCCATTTCCCAGATCCCCATAGTGAGAATCCTTATCTTCGAACAGTGTGCACCTACTCTAAGCCACGATTAGCACGGTAGCCTCTGCAGGAATGTGTTGCTCTTTGATATCACAACGTAATACCGTATTATTTGTCCTTGCCTTCGATCACGAGCAAATTCCAGCTCTAGCTCTCTGTCTATATGCTATATGGTTTTTTGGGGCCTGTTTTGGATGTATGAAAACAACTTTTTGCACCTTTTTTAATGGGATGACCCCATTTTAACACAAAATCTTAATTCTAAATTAAATTTTATGATCAACACCATTATATTGTCAAGTCATGTGTCATAGCTTTGACACATGTAATATTTAATGCAGACAATTAGGTTTACAGGGGCCTTTAAAACATGGCTACTTTTTGAATCATTGAACATAAATAAATGATTTTTTGTGTATTGATTTTAGAGGTTCGGCCGAAGTTTTAAATCATTGTTGATACTTCTGTCGTATCTCATTCGCCTACTGACTGCTACTCTTCAAAGTTGAGAATCAAAACTGAATTAATTCATGTTTTCAAATGGCAGCTACCATTTCTGATACGGCAATTGTTGTGGAATTAAATTTTTAGGAACAATTTAATTAACATTATGCATTCCTATCTTGTGTTCATAAAATTTAATGCGGAATTATGTTATAAATGTTTTTAAAAAATAAAGATTGCGTTAATTTCTGGTTTATCCGAACTTCCATATTTTGAAAATATTTTAGTTAGACTTGGAGTACTCAATTATGGCCAAATAATAAATTTTGTTCTATAAACCGTTTTAATTATAGACGTGAACAATTACAGTTATGGCCGTATGCACCAACACAACTTAAACTTAAGCAATGCTTAAAAACTTAGATACAATTGTTAAAACCATAACACCGATTGTTTTAAGCATCCCTTAAGTTTAAGCTGTGTTAGTGCATACGGCCATTAGTATTACGAACGAGGAGACAGTATAACTATGACAGCAGTCACTACAACGACTAGTTTGTTTTATTTTATATACAGGGTGTCTCAGATAAGGGTGGCAATATTTCAAGGGTACATAGAGAAACTCCAGATTAGAGATTTGAGATAATAAATCTATGTCCGGAAATGCGTTGCTTCCGATATACAGGGCCTTGAAAAATTCAAAAAATAATATGGTAGTCAAGTGTTTTTGAAGTTCAGGTGAAGACAACGATACTCAAACCTCTTGCCAGTTGCGGTATTAATTTTGTTTTCGTTGTCGCCATGACAATATTCATTGTTCACTACGTTTTTATTGTCACCTGAAGTTTTTCGATAATGAGCTCTTTGAAAGACATCCAAATGGATTTTATTTTTTTCGCGGAAACGACGCGTCGGAGAAGAAAAACAAGAGAGCGTTTCTTTCCAAATTGATTGGGAATGTGAAAATGATTCCAATATTTGGAAAACCAGTGGCGTGCTAAATTTTTCTCTTAAAACTAAGTGAGAAAACCGAAAGTCCGGTCCTGGAAATTTTTAGAAGAGTCGGATTGGCACATAAATATGACCAATACTTTGCTTGACATACTCTGGAAATTTTAAGAAAATCGATCAACGTGTTTTCAAAATACAGACAAAACATATTAATTTTTGAATTTTTCAAGGCCCTGTATATCGGAAGCAACGCATTTCCGGACATAGATTTATTATCTCAAATCTCTAATCTGGAGTTTCTCTATGTACCCTTGAAATATTGCCACCCTTATCTGAGACACCCTGTATATGTCCCAGGATTTATTTTACAAGAGGTGTAATGGACTAAATTTTTTTGAATTTCATTTCAAGGTTTTGGAATTAAGCCCTGCTTGGCGGGAAACAAAGTTTAAGAATTTTTTCGTATTTTGAAAAACAAAATGGCCGTGACGGTGAAGCAAGAACTATTTTCTTTTCAGGTAAAGTACCCTTTTGGTTTGCGCTATGGAAAAATGTTACTAGGAAAAGTTGTTCATAATGACAAATCATGGCCGTATACCAAACTTCAGGACGATCTACCTACTTTTATTAAACTGTCTGTTTTAGATTGAACAAAATAAATTGTAGGTATCTAATTCATTTATTAAAATTTTTATTTGTAGACCATTGAACGAAATAAATAGTATTTACCACAAATTTAACTTACAAAACGTAACACAAGATTGTACTGCAATAAATTATCTATTCAAAGCAACCGCCACCATTTTCTACACATCTTTCTATGCGACGTCTGAATCCTATGAAACTGTTCCGAATTTTCTCTATGCGTTTTTTTATACTTTCTTTAAGGATTTCTCTACTGTTGGGTATTGGTTGAGAGTAAACCAGTTGTTTGAGGCGACCCCATAAAAGAAATCTAATATAGTGAGGTCGGGCGACCTTGAAGGCCACTCAATTGAACCATTTCTAGCTATCTACTTTTCTGAGAACACAGAATTTAGCCACTCAGCTACGCGTGCTGTCGAATGTGCAGGGCATCCGCCTTGTTGGAAATACATTGCTTGTCTTTCTGTTAGCGGCAAGTCATCTAAGTAGTCTTCCCTGAATTTTTCAAGTAGTTGTAGATAAACATTTTGATTTAACCGTCCCTCTATGAAGAAAGGTCCGATTATGCCAAAACGATATGAAACAGCACACCACACATTCACTTTTTGGTAATACTGTCTTCTACAGTTGATCCGAAAGTTTGGATTTTCTGTAGACCAGTAGCGACAATTTTGAGAGGAAACAACGCCATTGGTAGTAACAGTTGCTTCGTCTGAGAATACAATGTTTTTATAAAAATTTCGTTCTTGAAGACATCGCTCCCCGATGGTAAGACAAAATAATAATCTACGACCTTCATCACCTTCTTCGATAGTGTGCACAAATTTTGTTTTGAATGCCTTTACACTGGTCGACTTATAAATTCTTTGCAGTTCTGATTTACTAATATCGAGATTACGCGAACGTTCCCTTAATGATAGTCTGGGATGTTCATCCACCGAATTAAGGGCAAGAACAGTTGCGGTATCATTTTCGTCATCTTTCTTTCTTTCTTAACGTTACCAACGCTGCCAGTTGCAAGACATTTTTTAACTATTCGCATGGCAGTCATACGTGTAAGATTGGTGTTGGGAAATTTTTCGTTAAACCGCTGCACCACTACTCTTAGGGCCGTTGGTCCAAGCCCGTAACACTGAACAAGGTAAATTCTCTGTTGTAACGATAACATAATCTAGCAGTAATATACTTTGAACTAAAGGCAGTTACTACAAATTGCAATCTGACAGTACTTGATATTATACTCAAAGATTGTTTTTTCATGACCCTCCATTGTTATTTTCTTTATTTCACGCCGTTTGGTGTAAATTCCAAATTCGCAGATAACGCTGAGTAATTTTTAAAAATTTATCGTACATCATGTATATTAAGCTTTTTAGTTAAATTTGTTGTAAATACTATTTGTTTCGTTCAATGGTCTACAAATAAAATTTTAATAAATAATTTAGATACCTACAATTTATTTTGTTCAATCTAAAACAGACAGTTTAATGAAAGTAGGTAGATTGTCCTGAAGTTTGGTATACAGCCATGATTTGTCATTATGAACAACTTTTTGTAACATTTTTCCATACCGCAAACCAAAAGGGTACTTTACCTGAAAAGAAAATAGTTCTTGCTTCACCGTCACGACCATTTTGTTTTTCAAAAAACGAAAAAATTCTTAATTTGTTTCGCGCCAAGCAGGGCTTAATTCCAGAATCTTGAAATGAAATTTAAAAAATTTTAGTCCATTATACCTCTTGTTACATCAATCCTGGGACACATGTATATTTATAATTAAAAAAATATGTGCAATCACATAATTCAAACAAAACTTAAATCTAGTTTGCAACAGTTCGAGAATGGGTGTATTGTTTTGTTTTAGAATGTTCTACTTCTTAATTTTACGTTATGTCTTAAATAATTTGAAAATGATGTATCCACCGAAACTGGTCATCAAATTGTAGCCTTTAATCTTGCGTATGTAAAGGAATATTGGTGCACTAATACAATTTTGTTTATAAATCAACATTCCTTTGTACCAAATTAAACTATTTTAACTTATTTAATATAATTGGATGAATGATTGTAAAGATGCACTGTTTTCCTTTACTTGAAGTATAAGCAAATACTTCATTCCCCCAATATCTCTTAAAGAACCTGAACCCGTCCTAAACGTTGTTATTTAAAAATACGTATATTTATTGTATCGTTTTCATATTATTATTTTGTTTTGGAGCAAAATGTTTTATATTTCGATACGCTTTTACATGTACATACTGGAATTCTGCTCGAAACGTTTGTTTATTATTATTTAAATTTGTTCTTTATTATTTCATTGTGTGTCTTGTAATGGTTTCAGATGCACGAGTACAGCTCTGTTGAGGATATCGGCTGGTCCGATATTCCTTGGTCTAATACAGATAGTGAAAACTCGTCACGTTTTCGATTACTACATAATAGAAAAATCTGCAGCTCAGTTATTAAAGTGTGTCCTGTTGAATTAAATGAAAAAAACTTAATCAATTATTATTATAGGTACAGTCCGTTGAAACCGGAAGCGATATTCCACGTCCTTTCGTAGCAAAAAGTTGCCAGTTTTTGGTTGGATACGGAGGTGTTACGGTATTAACCCGAGGGGATAGCGTTCTATCGACACATAGTGCGGGACCGCGATTACTTACGAAACAGGGTAGGATTTGATCGTTTAATAAATTAATTTCTAAATACGAGTTTAGATTCAGGAGCGAGCACTGTGTCGTGGAGATTGAGTCCATCCAGCTCGGGATACAAATCTCAATCACAAATATCAGAATCTATAACTCCATCACCAACTTCGACTCCGGGTTTACCCGCAGACTGCAATGGCAAGATTCTACTAATAGCAACACGAGCGCAAGCACTAACGAATTACAGATCCCCGTTGCGGAAAGGATATTACTGAACCTCAAGTGGTGTGGGCTGTTACCGATATTCATAATGTGCCTAAAGTAGCATTATTATAAATCCTCAGGTTTGTTAAGGTCGGTGCGAAAGTTTCCCATTACAAATAACAATTTTAGACTGGCCAGCCCGTGAAAAACATCGACGGTTCAATATATCACTTCGGTCCATCCGATCCTCCTCTGGGTTTTACTCGAACGGAGTACGACTAACAACTCGAGATTATTGCAGTCTCCACATAAGTCCGGATTACCACAAAAGATTAACAAAAGATTTTACAGTTACGTCACCTAAAAACACAGATCTATATCATCGCCATCATTAAATAAAAAATGTAACTTAACTAATAGTGCAACAAGTCCTAGTTTACCATTTCTCCACTTTGCAACATAGTAGAAGTTTACAAATGACGTCGTCGACCGAAAGTGTGCCTAATCTATCAATTCAGCAATATCACCAACCTTCCGTATATGGGAATAATTTCGGAAACATGTCTGCACCGACCCTTCCCTACAAGTTTATCATCAACAACCGTATATTGTTTACGCTTCGTACGGAGTTCAGTACCTGCCCAATATGATGGCAGAATTGTAATTAATTTTAACTAATGATTGTCAGCTAATCCCAATTTATTTTAGAAGCCATCGATTCCTGATGTTCCTGGCGGTTATTTTATAACAGAACCAGGAAATTTTCCTCAACAAATAACATATCAACCGGCATCTCGTACTGGCATCAACAACCTCTTGCATTATATCAAAATCCATCTTCCAATCCACCACCGCCACCTCAGCCTCAAAATTACGCCATGCCCATACATGCACAATCAGGTACCAATCTCAAAAAGTATTCATACTAAATTGTTTGAAAACAATTTTAGGTTCATATATATCTTCAAATTATTCATCATCTTACTGCCAACCACCGTTGCCTGCTCCTACCACTTTCCCAAAATGTTTCTCAAAATTCTCAAAATACCGAATTCGTACCGGTATATTCTCAGCCAGTTCAAGTTGTATATTCAGAATCAGCAACACCTCAAATCAGTTATTTACCTAGCCATCATAATATCATGTACTGAACTCCCGTATATTCGAACATGATGGTTCCACTCAAATGTTCCATATCCTCAAAATCCATCAACACCTAATGGTTCTACGGTATTCGCGGGCCCAACAATCCAAGATCAAAATGTTTCAATACAAATTACAATCACTTAACTAATAATATGAATCAATTAAGTATAAGCCAGCAAGGTTCTGTTCAAAACTTGACCGTAAATCAGAACGTTCCAATGTCACCTCACATAAATCCGCAGTTCGATGAGAACTATAAAAACTACGCACTCAAAGGCAATAAATTTAGCACTCCAAAAATTTTGTTTCCTGTTCAAGCCAAAGTAGCACAGGAACAAGTTCGCCAGACTACTGTTATGGCAAATTATTGTAATAACCCACCACTGCTTCATTTAGAACACCGCCCGAAACCCCACCAACGCAAAACGTTGCTTTTGGTTATGGACCAAATTTTATACCATCTACAGTTATTAGACAAGTGAGTTACTGTTTATAATTCTTTTGTCAATATAAAAATATAAGTTTTTAGATGAGTAATATTCGTGCTAGTCACCGTACACAGAAACAGTAGATCTCCTACACCAGCTAGTGATATTTCGCATGTAGATCGCCACAGATTTTCTTTACCTCCTACGTTATATCAAGGAATGCCTTACGTTTTACAAAGTACGTAATTTAATGGGGTGTAACTAAAATGTCCTCCGGCAACAGTTACAAATATTATAAAAAATTCCGCAGTGGCGGTCATTAAACTGATAATACGCACATTAACCTCCGATCGTCAATAAGATTAACAGAGAACTCAAACTAAGTTATCCTTATCAAAACGATATTATAAATGCATTTTTCTTTTTAAGACGATGCTCGATGATCCAAGGTCGAGGACAACCTATTACCTGCAGGCAGCAGCTCCGATAAGACAACATAGTTTAGGTAATCAAGCTGGAGAAGTATCAACAAGAATCATAAGAATAGAAAGTCGGTAGGTTTAAAAAAAATTGAGGTACCTGTCCTTGCTGTATACTGTATACAATGTTTATAATTTTAAATAAACATTTTATATAAGTATATCTCGTTAAAGGGAAATAAAATGTTTGGTCTACCTCCGAGTGGCAAGTAGGATTCGTATCTTTTCAACTATAACGAAAATTCTTTGAGTTATACAACGATGTGTATTAACCGTGTTGTACATAATGATTTTAAAAACAAAAAAATTAAAAAAACTCACAAGGTAAGAGGTTCCTTTTATTTTCATATTATAATCTTAAAATTGAAAAAAAAAATTATTTATTTTTAAATGAAGTGTCTGAAATTATTTATTTGTTGCCGTGTTATTTATTTTTAAGATTTTATTTTGTTTGCGCACGTAACTTGTCTAAGGAAACATTTTAAGTCGAACGTTTCTAATAGTATTCAGATTGTGATTTGATCTTTAGAATGTTGGAAATAATGGGGACCAACGGAACTAATTCATTTGAGAATAAGTCGGATACTAACGTTTTTGTCTTTTGAATTAGAAACGTATTTCCAATTTTTTTCTAACTATCTTTTTTAAATATAGTGGTTGTTCGGTTATCGATGGACAGCATTGACCAAACTTAGAAATATGTTTGAAAATGGTTTGACTTATTTTGTCTTAGATAAGTTACCGATGAATTGTGAAGTCTATACGCAAATAGATGTTTAGAATTGTAAATGCTAAATTGCTCAAGTTTTATGTTAGAAATATGAAGATAATGCCGCACAAATTAGATACTTTTTATAACAAAACAAAAATTTGATATACAATTTTTTGCTTATTAATTACAAAACGCTTTTTACATTTTAAATTTATTATCGATATTGATAATACATGTTGTTGCCGATTATTTCACAAATCAAAAGAATCATCGTTTTTGGACCTTTAAATAAATATTAAGTGACAATCCGGCTTATGCAAAGTGTTTTTAATACGGAGGGTCCATTTTTAGATGTACATATTTTAGCTTTCAGAAATGTGTTCACCTAAAAATAAATTATGTGATACAATTGCAGTTTTAAATGTAATGTAAATGAAGCGTTAATAATTCTAAATTTTATCAGTTAATGTATGTTATTTTCGTTTCGCAATGATGATTATTTAAAGGAGGGCGAGGATTTTAGAGTGGTTTATTGGTTCCATTAATTTGATTCTAAGATGACTGTATTACCTCACCGTCTGTTACAATTCCCTCCATTCTGGAAAGTCTGCTGTGTGAGAATTTTCCGTGGAACTTGAAAAACTTTATTATTCAGATTTTGGTGTCAATTAAAATTTGTTGTATGTAAAAATTCCTGCGTATTTCTACATAACAAATGTACTTACTTATTTTTATTAGAAGTCTGATATTTTTGAGCTGAATGGTGCCAGTAAGGTCTAGGGGCGCTTTGAAATACCAATGCATATTTCTAAATTTTATGTTACTATCAATTGAGCTTAGAACAGTCACGGCGTATGAAATGATTCAGTACATTAACTACTATTCATTTATATTTAAAAAATAATGACGCAATAAATAACAAAGTTTACATTATGCCGGATTTTTCAGTAATAATTGGCTTTTCTTCGAATTTCTTGGATCCATAGACTTGGACCTAAGCTGAATGAAAACTGCTTAATATGATTTAGATCTATTAGCAATTTATCATTTATGAACACATATAGGGTGTCCGGTGACAGAATCAGGAATTAAAAGTTAAATTAAAAAGAACTTCTAATTATATACGTTTATTTCAAAAACTATTACAAAGAAGACAAGTGCGGATTTTTATTTAAAAATTATTTCTGTGTAAATGTTGACCGTCACATCGGGACACTCTTTGGAATCTGGGAGCCCTACCATTCGCCGGGGACGTTTCGCCGATAAACACTTCGGCGGGAACGGTTCCGTTAAGTACGATTCCCCGAGAAGAATTTCGCCGAGAATGATTCATGACGTTTGATTATTTATTTGTATAACAACATAATTATTTAAAGAAACGAAATGGTAAATAACTACAAGCATACCGATGGAACACCAGAAATATATTCAAACATTATTCTTAATTTATTTCTTTAATTCTTAAAATGAAATAAAACAGGAAATTGATAAAACCATTAATTGTTGATTGTTTAGTAAATTCAAAGATGTCGATATGAAAGCAATTATTCGTGGCTTACTTTGACAATGTTAACAACTAGGATTAATAACTCAACGGCTCAAGATAAAGACAGCATATGATATATTTTTGAAATCAGAAAAAATAATAAACAAGGTGTTATATTAAAAAACACTTTTAACGGCGCAATCTTTTAGAATCGTTTTTGTGTGCAAATTATTTTGGCGAATCGTTCCCGCACCCTTGAATATCGCCTCCGATATTTTCTTTTAGTGCTGAGCTGGTCGCTGGGTTTGTTTCATAAACTTACTTTTGACGTACCCCCACAGAAAAAGTCCCTAGATAAGATCCTGCATCACGTAAACGTCGAATATTGTAACGTGAACAAAATCTACGATGAGCAGTTGCACACGAATCATTGGCCTTGAAATACGCTTCGATTGCGAAAGCACGTTGTTCTCTTTTGCGACATCGCGACTAATGGCCGTATGCACCAACGTAGGTTAAACTTAAGTGATCGCTTAAAAAGCAATGATTGCTATGGTTTAACAATAGTATCTAAGTTTTAAAACATCGCTTAAGTTTAAGCTTGGTTTTAAGCTGTGTTGGTGCATACGGCCATAAATAACCACACACACAGCGCTATTACGCTCAGCGGTTAGGGAGAAACTTTGAATTTAAAACCTAATTCTGCCACACCGGACACCACTGTATTTGCAAAAGCGATAAAATACTTTATGACGTCAATTAAAAAATTAAATCATATTATGCAGTTTTCATTCAGCTTAGGTCGTTAATCAGTGACATTATTTTCCCAAAAATCGATGAAAGCAATTATTACGCCAAATCCGGCATAATGTAAACTTAGTTATTATTGCTTCAATATTTTTTTAAATATAAAGCAAAATAGTAGTTAATGTTACTGAATCATTTCATACATAAGTGACCGTTCTAAGCTCAATTGATAGTAATATAAATTAGAAATATTCATTGGTATATCAAGCGCTCTTAGTAGGACCTTAATTTAAATGTTAGTATTGAGATTTATTAAATAAGAATAATAGATCTACCAGATTTCCAATGATTTATTTTTGCGAAAAGTAACAGTTTTAAGGACCCATTTTAAGAATAATAGTATTAATGTGTAGATTAAATAATAAATAGATATTGTTATTTCTTTTAATCTAATGTCAATAGATTTTTATTTATACCGTACCTATTTATTATTTTTGTTCAGATGTGCCTCAAACACTAGTAAAAAATAAAGTTATTTAATAAATTACAAACCCCAAAGTCTTTTATTATATTTAAAGGTAATTGTTACTTAACTGCAATACCCATAAATAATTAATATTTACCTAATTACAATAAAAAGTTTTAATTTTAGTAGATCCTGATTAGGAATAAATCTTATAATTACTAGTAAAAGTTTTATAATCAACTAGCCTTTAAGCGCGTCCTACGGTACGCATGAATTTTGACCTGTAACTTTTGACTTTAAGGCCATAGGTCAAATGATGTATCTAAAAAGATGGTAATAAAAACAAAATTAATTTTGTAGTTTGGTTTTAAAAACTCTTGCATCCAGACCACCTTAAAATCCTCTATCGAATGGTGTTTTTTTTAAAAGATCTCGGGGAGATGATAAACACACAGACAGAGATTTCAAGGAAATTATAATAATGATGCTAAGTAATAATAATTTTAAACCTGCATTTCTCTAGAATAGTTGAGGAACCTGTAATTACAATACTCTTACATTGTCTTTTTTTTTTTTGTATATCTTAGAACTAAAGTGTACTGTTGTACAGAGTACAAAAATTAGTTACGGAAAAACACATTTGGCTAATTGTATCAATTTTTGCAATGCGAGACAAAATCCGAGACAGTTAGTAGCTTATAGAGATGAAAATGTTGATTCCGCTAGCCTATAAATATAGTATTATCTATAGATATACGTGTGTCGGGGACAAAACGCTAAACTTGTGGACAAATTGCCGAAAATGCTTCTGCGGGCAAATCGCCGAAAAATGGTTAAAATCGCCGAAAATGTTTTTTATGTTTTGTGGCCACATGTGGGACGCAAAGTAATAAACGTGTTTAAAGTAGTAAGTGCGCCTTAACTTTGCTAAAAACGTAAAAAAATTTCTTTAGAAAAACGTAGTTTAGATAAAAATTATAGAAATAAAATTGCCATAAAGATTTCTTTCATAAACAATCAATAAGTGTTGCGACATCTAGTGTCGTCGCGTGGTTTATTTGTGTAACAAATATATTGATAAATAAATGTCAATTCATTAGACCCCTCGAAACAATGAAAATGAAAACGGTGACATCTAGAAAAAAAATACCTACTTTACATAAAAGTTGTAGGTAATGTAATTTAAAACAATTTTTTATTATAAATTTCTTCGATTAACTTCATTGAAGGTATTGTTGAAACAAAAAATGTCACGTCATCACAGTGTCTCCGTAATTCTTAATCAATTCAACAATGGTTGAACCAAACTCGTGTAAAATTAAATTTGACTACCTGATAAACTGATCTTTTGGCTCAATTGATGATGTTTAAAATATAATTAGATTACCGCATTTATAAGTATAATTGATGTAAGTAAGTAAAATGTTTGTCTAACGACATCTCGTGTAATATGGACACGAGTGTTGGCATTTCTTAGTTCATAATTGATGTACTAACTTTCATTAAAATCGGAGTATTAGTTCTTAAGATATCGTTTTACATACGGTCGGACGGGCTCCCCGACCAAATTATATTTGTCGTAAAAAGTAAAAATTGAACATAAAATGTTTTGTTTGAAAACTAAAGATTATTAATGTATACATTACTGTTACAACGACTACTAAACACTCCACTTTCATTTTCACTCCACATCTTGTAAATAAGATAGGCAGGTTTTAAACCGAAAATTTTTAAACATTTTTTTTGTATTTTCCGACTAATTAGAGTTGTCCTTACAACGAAACAAAAAAATTGTTGTCTGGTGGTCGGCCGTCCATGCGTGTGTAAACACGATAATAAGAAAACCACCAATCCATTTTTTTTATGATGTTATTTATAATAGCGCAAATCTGATTAGATGTCGGGCATAATCTGTCGAGCCACAAAACGTTAACCTAGGAGATTTTCCAATTTTAAATATTTACATTCATTTTACTCATTTTTTTTCTCAAATTTGTAATTTAATTAATAAACACAACTTTTAGTTTAAATATTTTTGATCTAATAGTTATTATCGAGATCCGCGATAATCAAGTGACTTAATCAACAACAATATCAAAGTATTTAATTATTTAAAAAATATTAAAAGGAAAGAAAGCAAATTACATTGTCGACAACTTTTTTTGTTGTATTTATTTTAAAACAATTTTATTTACTGTTTTGAGTAAGTTTTTTAAGCATAATGACCAGTCAACTTAAATACAATATTATCCAATGATTATACTTACCAACGATAGTCTTTAATTTAACCGAGTCTGGTGCAATTAGCCCCGAAGTAAGAGGACTGTAGGTTCAGTTTTGAACTTTGTTGAGAACACAATTTTAAATAAGTTGTACGCTGGTTTTATTAAACGAATATGTAACTATACCTCAGAATACCTTAAAGAAACATTGGACTTAAGACCACATTAGCGGTAAAATTGATTTACAGCATTAATTTTTTTCTATAACTTTGTAGTGTAATAGGAGATGGGGAACATATTTAACCATATTTTTATATAAAGGAATGGAACTCTATTTTAAATTTAAATTTCACTCCATCTTCAATTTTGAATAGAAGGGAGTAACTTTGGAATTTCAAATAACTGTCATTACGGTGAATGACCGTTAAGTTAAGACTTTAATTGCTGCGTTAATTTCAACAAATGCAACAAAATTGCTTCTCATTTATTGTTTTGAACAACAAACTACATAGTAATCTGTAAAAAGTTGGTATTATTGAGGTAAGTTTAGGTTTTAAAAATTCGGTCCAACTGTCATTGCAGAGAATCACCGTTAAACTAAGTCCTTAATTGCTGCGTTAATTTCAACAACTATAACAAAATTGCTTCTGATTTATTGTTTTTGTCAACAAACTGCATAGTAATCTGTAAAAAAGTTGGTATTATTGCTGTAGGTTTAGGTTTTAAAAATCCGGTCTAACTGGTTCAGCGACAAGTTCCCGCCTACTTAAATTAGACCGGATTCAATATCAAGCTCTACGACTAATTTTAGGAGCTGTAAAGTCTACACCGACAATAGCTTTGGTTGCTGAATCGGGGAAGTTCCTCTACGTTTACTTAGACTACTGTTAGGCCAAAAATTTGTAAACAAACAGAACAGTATTTCGAACAACGAGTTACTACCAAAATTATCCCATCTTGCACAGTATGTATGTTCTTCCCGTTTTTGGAGAAATAAGAATCCTCAGTATTAGCCGACGCTTTTACAACAATGTCCAAATACGATAAAATTTATAGTAGTGAGAGAATTCCAATATACCTATCAAAAAACTTGTTTCGATACTTTGTGGCTTCTACCTGATGTGGTTTATCCTTCTAAAACGGACCAAAGTTATGACACCATGTTTGTTGCAGAATTAAAAGAACCTAATTACCAGCTCATTTACATCTATACAGACGGTTCCAAAACAATACAAGGGGTTGGTGCAGCAGTTTTTGTTCCAACATGTGATTATAAATTGAAGAAAAAGTTAAACTCGCTCTGTTCCATATTTACAGCAGAAGCAATAGCAATTTCATGGCCTTAAACTGGACTTTAGAAATAAGCAACAATAGTGTAAATTACTGGATTCTACCAGATTCGAAATCTGTTTAGAATCATTAAAACATCCACATAACCATATAATAATGAATATCCTGTACAAACATAAAAAACTTTTAGATACAGGGAAAAGCGTTTCGTATAAGTGGTAAAGGGGTCACTCTGTATTTGAAGTTAATTGCGAGGTCGATAAACTAGCAAAAGAAGCGTCTACTTGTGGCAACACTCTTAATTTTCTTCCGTATTTAGGTATTACAAGTGCATCAAAAATCGATATTAAAGAACAAGGCAACACTTATGGATTAGTGGGAGTACTCGTCCTCAGCGCGCTTATATAAATCGGAGTCCCCTCAAACGGCGCTAGCGGACGGGTACCCTCACTACTCCGCCGTTGTCTTACACTCGCTGATTTTCAGTCATCTTTGCATGCATTTTTGCGTGTTAAATATCATTTTATCGGAAATGAGAATATCGTTTTGTTCCTTCTATTTCAACTAGACATTTTTTTATTTTTGACAATCGGACGACCACCGAGCATTCAGCCTCGAGTGAATATATTGCTTAAAATTTTAAATCGCAATTTTGCATGAACTAATTGCCCGACAATTGCAGGGTTTTGCACACACTAAGTACGTATCATCACCTCTCATTTCCTAAAGGATTTATGCTACATCTCAAAAAAAGACGGATCTACGAATTTAAAAAAAAACACAAATCATTTACTTTTTTTTCGATTTTTTTGGAAATTTATTACCTGATCGAGTCGAATTGGTGCTCATTTTATTTGTATTTTTATTCTCTACAACTTTTCTTTTTACACCATTAATGTTGATTCATTACTTTTCACTCAGAAAAAAAGTTGAGAAAACATCATTTTTTGCATTTTAATGTTAATTAACAATATAATGACAACTCATTTTCGGTATAAAACATGAATATAAGGTACTTTAATACTATATTTACAATTACATGGCAATGCTATCTCTATTATTTTTGTCAAAATTTACTTATTATTTGCTCTATTGACTGGGGTAAGGAACAAAGTTACTTCGCTGTTAATCAGTTTTTACGATACATCAATCTCTTCATCGTCTAAATGGACCTAAACGACTAAAATAAGCGCATTTCTTTCATATATCGATAATGACAATATTATCTCAACATCCCAGCCTGCATCTCTGGCCGTACCTAAAACCTTTTTTCTTTCATCAAACCCAAGTCGAGTTAAAGATGCCCAAGTGTCCTACAAAAATGAAAACTTTTTTGTGGATCAACCTTATGACGATCTCACTTCGCTTTATGAGTATTTTTTCATCAGCTTACGTGGTTACTAATGCACTTAATTTTCAACATTAGTTCTGTTAAAATGTGAAATAAAACAAAATTAACATTGAAGCCCTTAACGTCACTAATTCAAAAACAAATTTTAATTTATTACAAAGTTAAATACAAATCTCTTACTACTCATTTAACAAACGCAGCTCAAAAAAATTGAATTTGTTTTTTCAAACTATTACTCAAAAGCTTCGAAACTGGGGAAAATGACTGTAAACATAACAAATGTTTTAACTTGAAAACCTGATCCCTATACCTGACCCAAAGAAAACATGGCTGATGGCTGATCTACTACAGAAAATAAAGTGACTCCGTTTTCTGTGTTTCCGAAAAACAAAGAATAACGATGTGATCATAGGTTATGTATCATAGGTGTGATCTTGATTATTGATACGTTTACACTAAGTGTTTATTTTTAATAAATTGGAGTGCTATGGATAGAAAATTCTATTTCAGAAATTAGAGTACTATACTCCCGCCTTACAAATAAGTGATAATAGGGCGAACAATTTACACTGGGTTTTACTACCTGCAAAATCTAAAACCAAACACAACCTTCAGTACAATTAATTTATTCAATGGTGGGCTACCAAGAAGGTACAAAGATACAGTGAAAACGTTCTTTTAACTTCTTTATCCCAGTTGTCAGCAAAATATAAATGTCACAGCTTTTAAAGAAAAGTGCAGTAGGGTTGCGTTGTTACAAAATTAAAAATTTTTAATCAAAACAATATTTAAGTATTACCTATCTTCGATTGGACTTTCCAGTGAAACCTATTTATTAACCATAAGAGGGCTTTACTATTATTCCAGAATTAATATGCTGGGTTCCCCATATTAGAATATACAATTTAAAAAGTCGAATAAAACTTTCTAGTCAAAATAAATTAGCTTTTAATCGACTAAATATGTAGCAGCTTATACTGTGGGATTTATGACTAAAATAAATAACAATTCAAGTTTTAAAAGATATGTCTTTTCAAATGCCCTCCTTCGACTTTAACGCATTTTGAATTCTAAGTTCAAAATGTATCATCACTCAGATGAAGCAAATTCGTCCAGTTACGTATTACTGCCAATATCATTTCAAATCTGCTCCTTCAGCTCTAGAATGTGCTTTGAGGAACTGTTATTTACTTTAGTCATAAATCCCACAGAATAAGCTACATATTAGTCGATTAAAAAGTTAATTTACTTTGATTAGAAAGTTTCATTCGGCTTTTAAATGAATAGTCTAATATAAGAACCTAATACTATTAAGAAATTGTTTTAGGTCTTATTAATCATTGAAGGGGATCCTCGGATGCCACTGTCGAAACTAGCGAACTCACAGAAATGAAGATGAACCTTTCTAGAATAAGCCTTTACTGTTTGTGTAATGTTGAGAGAAGAATTTTACTGATGTCATATCCATCTCCAAAAAATACTTAGCTTCCGATCCCTGGTAATATGAATTCTGGACGATTATTTATCAAATACCATGCTGGAAAATGTAGCTCAGAATTTAGGACATCACACAATTGAAGCGATATCTTTTATAATAGCTGCTTATTTAAATCTTCCTAATCCTAAAAGTATATAGGGCACACTTTTAGAAGGACACTTCTTATATAACTCAGGAGCAGATATCTTAGCACTCAAAAAGCATGGCGGATGGAAGTCCACCAGCATAGCAAAGGGTTATGTTGAGGATTGCTTAAATAATACAATAGCTGTAGTCAAAAAACTTTTAGACAGTAATGTTATGGCAGCATCTACCAATGCAAGATCGCAGAATTGGCGTAAAGTTGGAAATGTCTACTGATACACAGTTGATGACTTTTTACGATTACTACGCATGATCAAGTATGGGATAAATCCACTAGTAGTAGTAATACTATGTGTGCTGCAACTACTGAAACATCAGTCACCAAGCTAAACTGCACCATTAAATTACCCAGAAAAATCATCTTCAGTTACTACAAACAAATAAACAGATAACATGGTGTAGAATAAAAAATTATGAAGAAAATAATCGAGATGCTTTACTGAGATCACAAACCATCCCAGTGGGGCATTCACCGTTGTCTAGAATATGTTGTTACATTGGCCATTAATTGATTTTCACCGTCATAGTTGATTTTTGGTCGAAATCCGTTGCTGTTCGGCTGTTAAAATTTTATACCTATTTATTTAAAGTACATTTGTAGTCTCTCTAGCATTGCGTATTCGAATACTTTCGGCAAAATTGATGTTATTTGCCGCGATAGGTCGGTATATTTTCAAGTAAGTCATAGGTTTAACTATTTCATTAGCTGCTTTCAATAAAAAACATATAAGTATTTCATCACTTGACCTGAAGAACATTTATTTTTGATAAACTCAGATTTGTTTGTTTGCGTTTAAATTAAAATCACCAGTTGCTACTAATTTTAGTACCTACCCCGTTTAAAAATCTTAAAAGTATGCTATTAAATGAGATCCAAAAAAAAATTTTCAATCGCCATTTGGAGAACGATAATAATTGAATATGTAAATAACTTCCTCATTTACTAGGTGTGGGAACCAATTTAAATCGCCAATTTCCAAAGTTTTCTTTTTGCAACATTCTTCCAACAGTATGGGTTCAATGGATAAGTCGGTTTTTCCCCATATTCTTAACACCGCCACCACGATAGTTATTTCGAGAAAAGTTAGCTCGTAGTTTAACATTGTCTAATTTTAGATAATCTTAAAAATTTTCGTGGTCCACACTTCACAGAAACACATAAATTTAAAATTTGCAAATCTATTTCTAGTTGAGTTAATTTATCATAATTAAGCGATCGAACATTCAAGGACATAAGATCAAAATCATAATTACACATATCCTATGAAATACTGCGATTACAGAATTTGAAATGCGTGTTTCCAAAAATTGCGAATCAGATTCTTTAATGTTGTAAATTATAAACAAATAGCCCGTCGTTGTCGTTCCATAACTTCAAATACAATAGAATCGGTAGAGCATTCATTTTTTATTCACCGTATTGGTTTTTTAAGATCTTCAATTCAAAGTTGTTAGATACAAAATTAACTTTTTTCATTCTGATACTTCGCTTTCAGAATCGATACATTTATTGCACATATATGAAACTCTTCTGTCTTTAACAAGCAAACATTGAATTTCACTCAGCAAGTAGAATGCAATGGTAGATGAATCGTAAGATGTAAAGTGACCGTCACATGACTATTTCTGCGCGTACTATGAAACGGCCTTCATTTCATTGGCGTTGTTATTTATGTTTAGTGTATGGGCCGATTAGCTGTTGTTTATTACATTAGTGACAGTTTTCTTTACTGGAAACGACAATTATTCGTAAATCGTTCCAAAATCTATGCTTAAGAGATATAAAATGAGGGTCTAAAATAAATTAGAAAAAAAATACTATACATGGAATCACTGTGCAGGGTATGTTGCAAGATTGAATTAAATTGAAGTAACATATTCTGCAATTAAATACTGTTTGGGTGAGTAAGTTCCATCGTTAAAGTACATTTTGTAATTAGTTATTCTCAATTTCGTTCATAGTGAACACAATATGGTGAAGAGAATAAATACAAGAAAATTACTGCTTTATAGGTAGTGAACCGTAAAACGTTTAAATGGAGAAGACTTTAGCATTACTTACTTGACTGAGTAATCACAATAAACAATTTTCAATCGAAATATAAATCATTAGGTCCAAATCCCTCTAATTAAGTATATGGTGGTTATTTAATTTTTCAAGATCCACACAAGGTAGCGACCAGTGCTTCGTGCACAAGGCGAAGATTAAAACCATCGATTCCTGTACACGTTCCAAAATGTTTCAAAGGAATAAATAGAGTTACGGTTTTTAATTTAATTTTACTTTTCATAATATAAAATACTCTAAAGCTATAAGCATTGATTATAAACTTCGGAAAGATGCGCATCCCATATGGACGAAATACGACACAAAAGTATGACAGAAACATAGATGACTCTACCATCCAATTGCGACGATATTTCTCAGTTTCCTCCTCCTTTATTTTTATGTCAGTTCCACCTTACCTGTCTCAATGCACGTTTCTTGAATTGGAATATGAAAATGGTTTGAGGTTCGAAGTTACTGCATTGTTACAAGATACTGCATTGATTATAAAATTAGTTACCGTAATTTTTGTCACAATTAGTAAATATGAATACGTCTGTTGCAAAACAAATTATGGAAAAATTTGTATTGCGGTTGTGGATATTGACACTTTAAGAAAGAAGTTAATATGTAAATTTTACCCTCCAAAATTATTATAAACAATAAACGTAAATTATTAAGTGTAAAAATTTATTTACCCGTAAGAGTTTTCTTTTAATTCCAAATTGATGAGATAAACATTATGCTTATGCATTCATGTAGCGTACGTACATAGCGATCAAAAGGGTTTCTAAGAAAATTGAAAAGTTCTTTAACAACTTTTTTGTTATTTGTTATTGAACATTAAAAATCATTCGGAGGTACTAAAAGTTTTATGTGTAATTAATTTTGAAAAGAACATTCAAAATAAAATACAATTGACTCAGCATACTTTTATCAGCGAATTTATATAATTTTTTTTCTTTTAAAATCAAATTGAGAAGCGAATTATAACCGAGGACGTCCTTGTCGATTAAAAAAAACTGAACAGATTCATCTTTTCCAACTGGGTCCAAAACGAATAAATTTTTTATGTAAATAATAACCACAATTACATAAAAATGATGTTTTTATCATAAATTGTATTTAATTTAATTTTCTGAGTGTGCTGTATTTTTAAGGTGGAAGATTGTTTAGATTTTTGTTTGAAGTGATGTGATTTGGTGTTTGTGTCTGATGGTGAATGAAAGCAGTTCTCGGTTTATCTCATGGACGGATTTTGTTTTAGGTATTCAGTAACAAAATAATGGTGTTTTATATTAGTTACCGCAACTGCGTTTTGTAGGTTAATTTCAAAACGGCGGGGTTAAACAGTAATGGTGAACATTTACTTTTTCTTGTATTAATCTACCTAATAAATTAAACAGGTTGAATGCACGATTTCGTTATTGAATCTAAATATTTAATTTACCCAGTATATGCTTTCTACAGTTATTTATCTATGTAGAATGCAAGATATCAAATTTCCTAGTGCGCAACGTGCAAAGATTCGTAAATGTTGCCCGGAATGCAGGATTCCAATCTGAGATTTTACGGTGAAATGTAATGCATGTAATGCATTTACCGTTTATGTGGTAAAATTATCTTTATATATAGGCCCAAAAGTAATTTTGGTAAGCATATTTTTTGATAGTTCTTTAAGTAATAGTAATTGATTTTGAATTAGAGTTGCATTATCTTACTGCCTTTATTGTTCGCCAATGTGCATTACAAATTTGCTGTTTTCTTTTGTAACTGTGTGATGCATTAACCCACGTATCTCTTGTGTAAGTTTTTGAGGATACAAAATGGATAAATAATAAAATAATAAATAAATAAAGTCCAATTTACATTTTTATTTGCAATAGGCATACCAAAATATGCCAGCTAAGCACACGTAAATTTAGAACAACTTGCTGTTTTACTTGTTTCAGGGCAATGTATACAAACCGCACACATAACAAAACATATCCCTAGCACATTTACACTGGCTTCTTTTACTCATTTTCTTAGAATCTAATGACTCAATAATCACAAAATAAAACAAATGCAAACTTTTGACTGCCGCGCAAAACAAATGTCATGAGAAAGTTTGAATGCATGACCTACTACCTCCAGTGCAAAAAAGGTAACATAAACAAAACACTTGATGTACATTATTGTGGTAACGGATCTCTAGGAAAAATAAAAATTTGAAAATGGTTCTCAAGATGCGAATAGACATCAAAAAAAGATTCGGAAAGAAATCTTGAAAATGAATTCTTACAAGGGAACTGATTTTTTTTGTTAATTTTGTTTACAGTATTGTTGTCATGGATGTTTTATCAGTCGTTATTAAACGATTAGTTTTCTGTTTTAACTAAAAACATGTTTTCCATATAATTCACAAAAATAACGAGGAGAAGTGTTTCACCAGCTTGTGGAATTTAATTTATTCGCTACACTTGTGAATCAAACACAACACAAAGGCAACATGTTTAATGTGAAGAGATAGATCTCTTAATAAAGTTGCAATAATCGCACCATATGGTAATAATGTAATCTACATAAAATTGAACAACAATTAATTACCTTCTAAATTGTATTTATTAAATAATTACATGAAATTAACTATTTCAGTAAGTAATTTAATAAACGTAACATTAATTTACTAATTTATGATTACAATCCATCAGTAAATTAAATTTAATTCAGTCTTTGTTAACCATTAAAGTAGAATGGTTTGTACGGAAAATGTTGAGTTCTTGGATTCATTATATCCCATTTACATTATATTCAAATATACTGGAATGCTACAATATCAAATCACTAAAAAATCAGAAGTAATAATTATAAAACCAATTCACATTTGTAGTCGGTACAAGATAATATATTACTGTTTTGGGTGGTTTTAACTTCAGCCATAATTACCACAAACACCATAATTAATCTTCGCAAAGCCAGAAATCCGTTCCACAACGCTACAATGATTTACGAAAATTACAATGTGTTGATTTTTACTTTCGTAATGGTTATAAATAACATAGTTTTTGCAAAAAAAGAAGTGTATATAATACAATCTCTTAGAAAAATGGATGCTAATATTTTTCAAATGGGGATCAAAATGAAATTCGCCAAAACGAAAACTTTTAATGTAGCTTGTATTATTTTTTATTTAACTTCAATACTGCTAGAAATATGTGGGAGTGTACTGTTGAAATGGAATGACACAGACTTTATTATAATCAATAGTTTACTTGCACTGAAAAATTTTTATCGATGTCTTTTTGCATTACATTTCAGAAACTTAGTATTAGCCGTAGGTAATCGATTTAAAGCTTTGTGTTATTGTTTACATGTATCATTATGCCCTAATAACAAAACGTATCTTTTACGATTATAAATATTAAGAAAATTCAAGAAATGAATAAAGAATTAAGTGATATGGTAAAAACATTGAATAAAAATACTTGGTGCATTATGCTAATAAATTTGGCAATTAACTTTATTGGAATTATTGTTGAAGCATGTCATGTTATAGTTGCCTTAATTAAAAAAGATCGTTTTGGGATTGAGTTAATGCCATTTTCGATACATTCTTTACTACTTAACATGATTGATACTGGATTGACCGTATTCTGTGGTAGCATTTTGACATTAAACGTAAGTAAACTAATTACTTATTTATTTTAGAACTCATCAATCAACATCACTGTAGTCGTTGTTTGGAGATGTATTTAGACTAAAATAAATATTGTAAAAGTTTCCATTATTAATTAGTTTTCTAGGGTGACAAGGAAAAAGGAAACGTAAAAATCCAATTACCGAGAAAATTAATACTTGAAGAATATTAGAATACTAGTGTAACAAATAGCTCAAGATGTCAAAATTTTTATTTTAAAAAAAAACCGTATTTTTAAAATAATAATCCAATACAATATAAAAATTGGATAAACGCATCTTGGTATGACGTAAATTCTTTTGTTTGCAGTTTCATAAAGACCATAACAGTCAATACATTACTTTGTCTTCTATTCTAAGCATTATTCAATAATTTAAAAAATTTGAAAAAGGGTTTGTGACAGCTGAAAAAACTAAAAATTAATTTTTACTTTATCCTTTAGGAAATTAAATTAAAATGTGGCTTCTGAATTATTTGTTACGAGCGCTCATATCTTCACTTTTTAGTCAATCATTTTCAGTTTAATTTTTTGAGACTTCTTTTAATTCACTAGCAGAAATATTAACTAAGTGATATAAATTTAGAGATAAGAAAAAGACAGATCCGGCAAGATACACTATGCAAATGCATAAAAAAGGCTAAAGATAAATTGACAAATAATAATATAAAGAACTAAATAAAGTAACTAAAGACAAAATTATTTATCACAAAAAGAAAATGGAAGAAGATTCAAAATTTTCAGAAGCTAAAATCAAAAAACATAACACCAACTAAATAGTTGCTATGATTAAAATTTGCATATACAGCTGAAGCCCGGAAGATTAAAATAAATTAGAAACAAACCACTTAAATTTAGAAACATAGTTAAGAGACAGAGTAACCATGTCCAATGCATACCTGAACAAATTTAATGTAGTATTAGTCTTGAGAACCATACTTACATGCGTCCAGTGAATTCTTCGACAAATGTAGAAATCAGTGATACAACGACAAGTACAGGTCCCATCAATCCAAAACCTTTAAGAAACGAGTTTTTAGTGTTGTGATCATGAAACACCTCTCAATGAACGCTACCTATACAGTGCAAAAGTTGTAAAACAGACCCATCCGTGATAAATGTTAATGAACCTGAAATTTCAAAATTACAAACAAAGCAGCTTGTTTTGTACATAAAAATAAAAGCATTAGAAACCCAAAGAATGGATTCTAAGGGTAATTTTATCAAAAAACAATGCGCCGAATGGAATTTTAGAAAATAATAAATTTCTAAACTAAAAATGGAAAATTGCAACTACAGCAGCAATTAGGAAGTTGTGAGCATATAAGTCCTACAGCAGAAGAATCAGCTTAATTTTCCGCGTGTTTTAAGATTAATGACAAGTTAATTAATCGTTATAAAAAATTTAGTAGTTCACCAATTAACTAAAGGAGTTAATCGAAGGAAGGAAAGGCATATAGAAATCCTAAAAGAGAAGGATCCAGGAAAGCAACGGATTGAAGAAAGAAAATTGAAGACTTACTATAAGTCATTTTTTAAAGCGAAATCTAAATTTGAACGAACTCTAAGTCACTAGCGATAACTAAAACATTACGCCCGAATTAATGAATGTAAGAATGTTAGCATTTCCTGTGCGCAAGCGCAATAAATTATAGAGGCCGATTAAGTGGCGTTTGCACGTTTATTAATTCAAATGATTATTATGTAAAGGCATGTATGGACATAGAGTTGATTGTTTAATAAATTAGAGTCTCATGGTTTGTGCATTATTATTTAATTTAAATAAAAGAGAAGTGACCGAGTGGCTAGCTGGCGCAATAAAATTTTAAACACACAAATAAACAAAAATTTAATCAAAACAAATTAATTGATCCACGATAAAAGGCATTCATAATGATGTTGAATACAAATTGGGGCAATTTATACAAATACTAAAATTAAAATTATGAATTTGAATTACCAGATCAAAGAAAAAATAATTTAAAGACATCGAAATACTTTTAGAAATAAAATATTATAAAAAGCTGTTTAAATAACCAATACCCCAGTTTGGGGTAGTTTTTTTATTGTGTTTATAAAACGATTAAAAAGGATACAAAACAAAAGAAATTTTTACAAAAATGGAAATAGGCAAATTTTGCGAACAAAAGATGGCAACAAACTGATTTATTTAAAAAATTAGAATTGAAATATCTATCTTAAGCGTTGGAGAAACAAGGGGTTAGCAAGTTTTCAAAGTGTTACGTGAGGGTGCGTATATTTTAGGAAGAGGTGTGATATCGTTTAACAAAATCTTCCATTCTCTAGCAAAATGAGTTGCGCATACTACGCCAGCATGTTGTGTGCAAAGACCGGCATAAATCCAAAATGTAAAAAGAAATGGGAAAACCTGAAAAAACATTTCATAACGATTTTGCATAGAATAGGGTCATCTAAAACTTAAATAAATACTTAAAAGGGTCTTTGCTATAAAATCGCAATAAAAGCACTTCTTTAAAAAAAATGGGTATCCATAACACAGAAGTTCAATCTCATACTTTAGAAATCATTTCCTAGAGTTATCACAGACGAACTTTTACTACAGGTTACTAAAATTAATAAAAAAGGTAAAATTTATATTAGTTAGAGCAGCAGCGTCCGGCTTCGTTGGAGAGTCACGGAGGTCCTTGAAGAACTATAAGAAATTAAACTGCTGTCTAACAAGGCGCCACCTGCTGGGCAAAAGAAAGAAATAAAATCGACCAACAGGAGATCAACAGGTTTTACTTAAAGTCTAATACGCTAAATCGAACACAAACCAGAGAGAAAGACAGACAATTCAATACAACAAACAAATCTTAAAGTACTATGAGAATGTGACAGAAATAGAGAGACTGTCGCATATAGTTACGTGCGTTAGCAGCAGCCTCGCTTAACAATAAATAAGGCTCGCAATTAATGTGTCGGATTTCACGTAAGCTTTTAGTTACACCCAAATTAAAGTTAAAGTTCCAATTGAGAATTGGCTACTAAGAAGGTTCTGCGTACACATATCACTTACACACGGCGATTTAAACTAACTTAAACTAGGATTAAAGGGGTAAGTACCTCCCGCAAACCCAAAGGCCTTTTGTTTTCGCGTCAACCGCTTTAAGTAAAGCGCCCAAGCCCGTATTAAGCTGTTTAAAAATGTTCGGTTGTTGAGTGTACACCAAATAAAAATTTACTTAAATACTAGAGATCAAGCCGTTCTATGTCATATGTACTTGAGCTTCATACGCATTATCACTGAATAAGTTACTTAAATAATAAAACTTAGCTGTAATCTGTAAGATGCAGTTCCGAGAATGAAAGTTTCCTGCTAGCGACGATATCGACAGTTCGGGAAGTCAGGATTCCTCTTAGGGGAGGTGTGCGAAAAAGAACGGAAGGCGATAGGCTCCTTCGATGAAGTGATGAACCATAACCAACCCCTGTAGACGTAGTATCCACCGGTTGTCTGCAGCTTAACTAATGCGAAACCGTGGTGTAGTCTTTAATTGATAGGGAAGGTTTATAATCAGCCACTCCAGCACCCTCAGGAGTTATCCAGGTATAACACACAACGAGAACATAAGGTCAACGCAACGTGCTAAAAGCATACGTAGCAATTAGAATTAATACAAACAGGAAAAGAAAAGAAAGCAAAGTGTACTCACGGGGAATTTAGCCGGATTTAAACTTAAACACCAATTTGAATTGGAAATCTTGAAACACACATTAATAAATTTTGTGGAAATTTCAAGATGTACGCCCAATCACCCGTACGTACGAAAGATGTCCGCTGTTCGTTTAGGAAATTTAGTCGGATTTTATTTTCCACCAATAGACAATTAGCAAAATGCGCGCCAAATACGACTTTTGTCATAACATATTACTCGAGACACACGTTTTAAGACGGCTCCCGACATACGTCCTACATTCGAAAAATAAAACCGTAACAGTGGTTAAGCCTCATATTTGTGTTGATTCTGTCTATGTCATAGATATTGTCTTTCAAGCAACTCAAAAATGTATACATAGCAAACCCATAAGTTATCAGTAGTGATTGCAATAGACTTCAAAAACTCAATTAGCATTTTATTTTAAGTCAGCAGTACCTACTTAGAAAAATAAATCGTTGATCCGGCATTTGAAAGGAATTGTATCTAAATACTTGCCGGAAGAGTAGCCTACTACGTAGACGAGCAACAGCAATACTTTTGAATTAAGCTGAATTTGCAGTTTTTAACCGCCGGCTTAAAATTTATAGAAAATTAGTTGTTAGATGAATACAAACATATTGTGTTTTCGGGTTGTGGGAAAGCGGTGTCTGTGGATGAATACTTTATCTTTGGAGGGCAATTAAAGAACGAGAGATAATGGCGATGAGATTGGCCATTAGAATCATACGTCATCTAAAAGAAACATCCTAGCACAGACCGCAGACAATAACAAGATTGTGTGACGCAACTACATGCTGGAGTTTAAAAGATGAAACATATATCTAAAGACCAGACAAACCAAAGTATTAATTAATAATTAACCTACGCAAATTAAAACAAGTAACGGCAAAGTTAATTACTTCTTTACTTAATTTTAAGGAGGGTGAATGTATATTTAATATTTAGCAAAAATGAGGAAGTAAGATAAACTGATGAAGTAGATGATATAAATACAGTCTCTGATCGAAATCTAAATCGTTTCACACACACATCAAAATAGCGGTATCTAATAACGTACTATAACAATTTTAAGCAACTTTCCTTACGCTTAGATTAGTATAAATTAAAATAACAAAGAATAAACGTTAACTGATATCTCCCAAATCAATTACAAGTAATCCCAACAACAGTTTTACTTATTGGGTTGTTACAACCCATCAACAATCACAGATATTCAACCACCAACACTACGAGACATAATTAAAAATGAAATGAACCATAATCTGTACTGAAATGAATCAGTAAACAAATAATAATAATTGTGAACAATTAGTTTGGAAATCTGTTGATATAGACAGTTAAGTGAACATTCCAAATACGAAAGAGGGTAATTTTACAATTATTTACAATAACCGAATGATTCTAAGATGATCTAAGATTTCCTCATACTTAAAATTAGCGGTTCGCCTTAACGTATTTCTAGGATTGAATACTCTGAGCGCTGCTTTTGACGTTGCTCTGCAGCGTTTTCAGCAGATTTTAAACAAGGTACTGCATTAATCAAGAAACATGGAAACTAATGATTGAATTTTGCCATGGAGAGTTGCATAGAACATTTTATTGAAAGAGTGAATATGATTTCCGCCCAAACTGTTTAAATTTATTTATTAATGAAAAGAAGAATCAGTAAAGCTGAATGTGTGTCTAAACTGTCATCTAAAACAAGTCAAAGGGCTAAGTGGTAATTCTTATAAACAGCATGATTTTTTGTTACCATGGAGTACTGATATGCACCAATACCATACACTGTGTCCGAGATAAGGAGGCCCACTATGGGGGTTTTGGAAACGGTAAGAGATACAGATTTGGATAAATCGACAAAAGTTGGGCAATCAAATGCCTAAGAAAATGGTGTTTAGAAATCCCCAAAAAAATTTTTAGTTTTTTAGATTTGTGAAAAAATGGATTTTTTGATTGTACGAACTATTTTTTTCTGACGTTAATATTTGACCTAGAACAAAATCAATGACACTTTTCTTTTTATGGTCTTCAACGTGGCATTGTCAGTTTTTTTATTCAGACGTTTCGTCTTTGTGGAACCATCATCAATTTTTTTTTTTAATTTTTGATATCAGATTGTAAAAGCCCTTCTTATTTCAAATTCAATAGTATATAACACCTTATTGTTTGATTGCGTTTTAGTCTATTTTACGGCCTTCATCAAGAAAATTCCTATTACGGACCTTTACACAGTTTTTTAATTTTTAAAAATACAACAATTAGCTATATCGTTAAAAAATGCATGTACGAGTTTAAATGTTTACTAATGGTCTAATTGCTCAAGTAATGCACTAATTTAAGGTAGTCCGGAACAGCTCTGGAATTATTTGTAGGTGCTGAAACATACCACATAATAAACTTTTATTTGTCGGGAAACTTAATTAATAGCAAAATAGTATATTAAAGTATAAATTGCAGAAGGCAGCTATTCAAGCACGAATTTGAAATTCCGAAACTAGCGGCGAAGCGGCGAGTTGAGGAACCGGTAAGTGCCGGAAGGCCCTCCTGCAACGAATGCTTTATACAATTTTTTTATTTTGCCATTTTATACCGTGTTATCAATAAAAAAATAAAATTTTACATCTAGGGAATTTTGGTTGGTGCAATTTTCCTGTCGTTTAGACGGCTATGAAACAAATTTAATTTGAGAGTGTCACCTTTTTTTTATATTTTCGTTTATACGTGCTGATGCAATTTAATAAAATGAATTCTGCAGAAAATTTATCACAAACACCTCCTCAAATGAGAAAAATTGCCCAAAATGCTATAGAAAATTTGTTCAAATCCTAGTATGAAATATAACCTTATTAGAATATGACCAATTGTCACTTCACGTTTTAATGTTACCAACTCGAATACATTATATTTTACTATTTTATTCAAGCACGCTTATTGCTTATTCTAACACTGTTTTGACGTCACTACGTTGCTAGAATAGACTTATTATGAACGCAAAATAGAAAAAATTGTTTTAAAAGGAAATTGTCAATCCAAATACACCATTATCACCAAGACAATAAATAGCATGCTTTGGAAAACGAAAATGAATGTGATATTAGCGCATTTTCATTGACAGTAACGTTAAAGTTTTGACATTAGCTTGATGTTTACGATGAAAGGTAAATATTTCCTCCTTGATGTTTACCTTATTGTGTAATACTTATCACCTTTAGTATTAATTATGTTTTCTAACGAAGAAAGTTTGACATGGTGGCATCTTTCATTTTATCCCACCAAAATTGTTCAGTTGCGGAGTAGATGTATTTGCAGAGATACCCCGAAGGAGGAGCCAAATAAAAGTGGGTAATCTGTAAGCATATGGTGCTTTAAAACCTGTAGCTTCTCGGCAAAGACCAGTGATGAGAAAGAATAAATAATGTTTTGTTAGCTGTCACTGAAGATCCCAGCACATCAGTCCGTCGGATTGAACAAAATATTGGTATACCAAAAAGCACATTATTTTATACAAAAAAATTACATCCGTACAAGTACAGGATTTGTCAAGGACTTAGACCAGGTGATTTAGAACAACGTCGCTCATGTTGTGAATGGTACACAATAAAATATCAGGACAATATGAATTTTTCTTATCGAATAATGTGGTCCGATGAAAGTATGGTGACCAATAATGGCATTTTTCAATAGGCGAAATATTTATTATTGGTCTGAAATCAATCAGGTGTAAATAAAACTTCAAGGCACCAACACCGTTTTTGTTTCAATATATGGGCTGGTATTTTGGACACAACAATTGTGGATTGTTTACCATCATAATTTGACATTAGAGCGTTACCTACATTTGCTGCAGAATGATTTAGGTTTAGAGAATGTTCTTGACAACATGCCTCTTGCGATAGTTGGCAACTGTTGGTGCAACAAGATGGTGCACCTGCACATAATTCCATAGCCGTTTGGGAATAGTTTTTTCAAAGAGATATCCCAGAAAATGTTATTTATTCGTATGGTACATTTTAAAAAAAAAAAAAAAAAAAAAAAAAAACAAAGGGTAAGGGGGAGGTACTTGCTTTTGTTTTCAAGTTTTCCTTTTAATAATTAAATCTTAACTGCTTTAAACTCTTTTTTTCTTTTATCTTTTTTTTTCTTTTTTTTTTTTTTCTCTTAAACCCAAAAATACAAAAAAAACAACAATAAAAATGTTAAACACCATTACTAAAAATAACGGTTCAATGTTCCAACGAGATGTCGTCAGACACTCATTTTCTTATTTTAAATATTGTATTGTGATGTAAGTGTTATGTATGGTGTGTATAGTGTGGTGACGAAACCGTATTGCAATAGTGGATTGGTTCGTCTTGGCAAAGCATTTGCTTCGAGGTTTAGGAAAACCACTAAAACCTAAACATGCCAACCCTTACCCACCTTAGTATTCATATGTAATAAAATTAATTAAGTGTGTAAACATTATATAAGGTAAATAAAAACATAACCAACACAGCCATTGCATGACGATATAAAATGTGATAAGTACGCATTCACCCGATATAACCCCGCTTGATTTTTTCGTATGGCGGTACGTTAAGAACTATGTTTATCAGCAGAATTTTGCTACAGAACAAGAATTAAGGAGGTTAGTTCTGGAAGCATTTGCCAGTATTACTCAGAAATACTGACTAGGTGTTAGAATCGACAGTGAAGGCGCTATTTGTGCTTACGGAAACTGTTTTTTAGCATACGCTTTAAACTTAGTCATCTCTGTTGTTTTTTTTAACTTAGAATTTTCTGTTAAATTTATGTTTTGTTTAAATTAGTGGTTAATTTAATTTTAATTGTTCTTTGTTTATTTCATTAAATTAGCTGCAGAAGGGCTTTCAAGCACTTATCTGTTCTGTAATTTCAAATTCGTGCTTGAATAGTTGCTTTCTGCAACTTATATTTTAACATACTATTTTGCTATTAATTAAGTTTCGGACAAAGAAAAGTTTGATATGTGGCATGTTTCAGCACCTACTAATAATTCAGAGCTGTTCCGGACTACCTTAAATTAGTGCATTACTTATGCCATTAGATTATTAGTAAACATTTAAATTACATGCATTTCTAATCGATGTAGCTAATTGTTTATTTTAAAATTAAAAACTGTGTAAAAGGTCCGTAATAGGAATTTTCTTGATAAATACCAAAACACAGACTAAAACGCAATTTAACCATAAACTGTTATACATCATTGAATTTGAAATAAGAAGGGCTTTTAGAATCTGATATCAAAACATATTTAAAAAACAAAAGAAGTTGATAATGGTTTTGCAAAGACAAAACGTCGGATTAAAAACTGACACGTACCATAAAAAGTTGCTGTGGAGGAGTGTTATTGGTTTTGTTCTAGGTCAAATTTTAACGTCAGAAAAAAATAGTTTGTTTCAATCAAAAAATCCTACTTTTTCACAAATTTCAAAAAGGAAAACAAATTTTTTAGACGGCTTGTCACGAAAGTGACACATATCAAAGTAGCAACCTGAGATCGAAACTTCAAAATATCACTGACCAGTGTGGAAATAATTCATATCATTCACGGTGCATGATATGAATTCGGCCAATGGATGAAGTCCTATTCCGATCGTCAATTTTCTAGTTTTATAGTTTATACACAAATTCGGATTATTAGGATTTAAATAATTGTGCACAATTATTATTTGAATGAAATCTTTATTAATAGAACTAGAAAGTTACATTATTAAATGTGCAGTTATTGAAATGTATTACTTTTTATTTGAATTTTCAAACATTTTTGCCAAATTTGATGATTTGACAATTGTTGAAGAAGTTGTCATGATGGATGATTCTGCTTCATTGTTCAAGTTATCAGTAATTGGATTAGTTTCTGACGAGGTTTCTGACGAAGTTTCTGACGAATTTTTAACGGCCGAAGTGATTGTTTTAGCAACTTTCATTTTGTGCCCAATAGACTCTGCTATGTAACCTTCCGCCACTGATGAAGAATCCCATCCACCGTGGCGTTTCAGATCTTCAATCGTAGCACCAGCATCCACAAAAATGGTGGAAGATGATCGCCTCATACAGTGGCTCGTGTAAGATGCGGGTTCCTCTAAACCAAGGTAGGTAGCAATCAATTTTGGGATGCTACCTATCTTGTTGATTCCAACGGGCTGTTTAGTGCATTTGGCTTGCTGATAATTCAAAAAAAGCGACGTTCAGACGTATTTGGTGGTCGAAGAGCAGCATATTTGCGATAGATACCGTAAAACTCGTCAACTATCGTGAAAACACGATCCTTTTATTTTTGGTGTCACCTAATTTTACAATTACGGCCGAACCGACATCAGTTAAATCGTCAATTTTAATTGGACCAATTCGTTCCTTCGCATGGCTCCACTAATTCCGAACACCAAAATTACCTAAAATTGAAACTTCAATTGATGAAGGGTTTTTGTTTATAGGGATGTACTTACTTTCTGTAACAAATATTTGCCGTCTGGCGCTTCTTTTATGAATTTATTAACTTCTTCAGCAGTTAAAGTTCTCGATTTTTTCGGTTTGTATCCTTGCGACATTCTTTTCAGAAAGGCTTTCAATTTAGGATATTGACTAATATTAGTATTCTGGTAAACAATAAGCGTGCTTCTTATCATAGAAAATTGCGTCCATAATGTGCTTGGGGCAATTTTTTTCGACAGCTCTCCAAAATACGCAAGCAGGACGTTTTGCGAAAACGAAGAATTTACCCTGTTTTGCTTTCGCCACTCCATAAACTTGCTATAAGCTTCCTCATAGCGTTGCCGGGATTTAGGGGGCAACAACTTGAGGCTGGTTTCATTTGCTGCTTCCAAAATACTATCTTCATCATTATCCATATTTCAGAGTTTACAGATCACTATCAATATTTTATCGTTTACAGTTTAGAGGAGATAACACACTTTTTAGAAATTCAGAAATTCACAGCGAGAATAAGAAACAATTTAAAATAATAAACAACATGACCATAGCAACGGTTTAAGGTATCCAGATTATAGAGGAATTTGTCTCCGATGGAATTGGAAATTAATAAGGGTAGAGAAAAAAAGAAAAAGTTCGTGTCTAGATCTACTTGGGCTCAGCTTCGCTCCACTCGTGTCTCTATAGACACTCACACGATATTTGCTACTTTCGACACTCGGTAGGAAAATAACTATTATATTTTTAAATACAGGTGTTTGATCATTTTGTATTATCTATTACTTTTATTTTACAGATCAACTAAAAATTCAAATTTATTATGGTAAAAAGGAGTTACTTTTTAATTTATAATTATTAGACTGTATGTTAAAAAAAAAATATAAAAAAAAAATTTTAATAAAAAAAAAAATAAAAATAAAAAATAAAAAATAAAATTTTTAAAAAAAAAAAAAAAAAAAATTATATAAATTTTAAAAAAAAAAAATTTAAAATTAAAAAATAATAATTTTTTAAATAATTAAAATAAAAATATTTATTTAATATATTATTTTATTAAATTTATATTTAATTTAAAAAAAAAAAAAAAATAAAATAAATTAATAATAAAAATAAAATAAATTTTTTTTATTTAAAAATAAATTTAATAATTAACAATTTTACTAACGGTTGGCACTATAAATATAATTTAATGACTAAAAATGAAATAAAATACAAATAAAACAGTTAATTAAAATATAATTAACTTTTTGTTCATGTTTATATTGTTAGGGTTATAATAATATTATTCATTATTATTGAAACTCAGTCTATCGGTTAACAAGTTCATGCTTTTTTCACTACCATACCATAACCAAATTGTTTTATTAATGTAATTTTTTTTTCAATTAAAATGTTAGTATTATAAAGCAATTACAGTTGGGATTTGATTTTAACAAAATGTCACAAAAATTTTTATTTTAAATGTTTCAAATTTTTAATCGGCTTTAAAAACACGCAAACGTTGTAACATGTGTTTGTTTTTAGGTTAATTTAATGAAATGAGAATTGCTGAAAGCTGTTGCATTCACCCGCCATAACCGAATTAAGATTGAAGTACATCAATTAAATAAAAATCGATGTTTTACAATAACATTAATGTTTTATAGCTTAACAATTTTGCATTGCAACTTCTACACTACGATGTCAAAGTTACCGCTGGTGGTATTTTTATAATAGACCTACCATTGATATTTAAGGTCAAAAAAGAATGTTATTTGTTATTATTTATTGAGCAGTTTATTTTTCAGATGGTTGGAGCATGTTGTACCTACGTGGTTATTTTAGTACAATTTGATTTAGCATTTGCTTCAATTCAAATGTCTATTCCGGAAACTGTTTTAAACATTACTGGTGTAATGTAATTTAGAATGCACCGTAAATGTAGATGTAAAAGCAATTATGTAAAACAGAATACAAGGTGGGAAGATTAAACTTTTGACGTCATCTGTATATAAAATGTAATTTAGTCAGCACAACCATTGCTATTAAATAGAAAGGAAAACATGCTATGAATGTGAAAAAAATATTCATACATAAAAATTATAAGCACATTGGTGAAAGAACGTAATCTAATATTAAAAAATAAAAGTCTTTGTATTTTATTGAAAATCGATTTCGAACATGTAAATTTCATTAAAATTTTATGCATACGTGATAAAGCGAAAATTTAAATTTTTAAATGTAACAGATTTATGAAAATATTTTTTTAAATAGAATGTTATACCCTATTTTAGGTTCTAGTTTAATAAAAAATGTGGTGTAGATTATATTTAATATTAAAGAGTGTGGTTTTATAATTATAAAAAATAGATTCAGTTGAATGTTTAGAAAAGTTTTTGAAGAGCGCTAATAATTTAGAATGATAGATACTAAGAGAGCACATTGTGTAGTCACCTTATTTAGAAGATTACTAAACTTAAGTATATCTTTTATATTTATATGAATAACATAACTTTTAAAAAAAAGTTTTACATTACAAATTTAAAGATTTATTTTAGAATCCTATATGTGTGTAATACTAAACTACACTTTGGTGTAATACCTGCTCAAAATACAGAGGGGTCCAAAACGATGTACACAGTCTTTGACAGTAAATATCTTGGAAACAAAATGTCCTAGAGTTACAATTCTTTCGCGGTTGTGTAGTGCATTGTTTTCTCAACAGATGGCAATGGTTATGAGTCACATGATGAGAGTGTGATGCGCATGTGCAAATAAAATAACAAACGAACTGTATAAACAACAACATGGCTGTAAGACTGACTTTTGAGCAACGCAAGGCCGTACTGAAATGGTATTGGAAGTTTGAGAACGTTCAAGAGGTACAATGACGTTGGCGGGCTGAGTTTGGTACCGATCCACCAACACGTCGAACAATTGCCCGTATTCGGGATAAATTTGAAAATGATGGGACTGTTAAAGATGTGATTAAAGGAAGAACGGGCGACCACGGACAGTAAGAACTCCAGCTCGCAGTGCTGCGGTGTTGCAACTCTTCGCACGATCACCGCAGAAATCAGTGAATCAGTGTGCACGCGAAAGTATGGTAAGCCGATCAAGCGTGCGGCGAATACTGAAGTCTGCAAAATGGAAGGTGTACATTCCACGATTGTTGCATGCTATGAACGAAGACGACCCGGATCGAAGGGTTGAATACTGCGAGTGGTTTGAAGACATAGTTCGTGACAACGAGGATTTTCAGGGCAAATTATCTGGTCTGACGAGGCTCAGTTCAAACTGAATGGAACTGTGAACCGTCACAACTGTGTGTTCTGGGCTCCTGTAAATCCACACGTTCACGTGGACAAGGAAGTGAATTTACCTGGTATTAATGTGTGGTGTGGTCTGTCATCGCGCGGGTTGATTGGCCCTTTCTTCTTTGAAGGTACTGTAAATGGTGAGGTGTATCTCGAAATGCTACAAACATCGATTTTCCCTGCTATTCGAGAGATGTTTGGCGATGAGGTGTTCTACCTACAACAGGATGGTGCTCCACCGCACTACCATCGAAATGTAAGGGCGTACTTGGATAACACAGTACCTGGACGTTGGATAGGTCGAAGAGGTTCTATTGAGTTCCCACCACGGTCTCCAGACCTAACACCACTGGACTTCTTCCTATGGGGAACATTGAAGAATGAAGTTTATCGACAGAAGCCAGCTACACTGGACGCACTACGAGAATCCATTGAAGCATCATGCGCAGCCATCACACCGGACACACTGGTAGCCGTAGTTCGATCAGCAGTTCAGCGGCATCGACGCTGTATAGCTGTTAATGGTGGTCACTTTGAACACATATGACTATCTGTTGAGAAAACAATCACTACACAACCGCGAAAATTTGTAACTCTAGGACATTTTGTTTCCAAGATATTTACTGTCAAAGACTGTGTACATCGTTTTGGACCCCTCTGTACATACCCTTTAGTTAACTGCTGTTATAAGCATCTATAGAAATTAGTCAATAAAAACTTTTATATTAGTTAAATGATTTATTTAAGACAAGAAAAATTTTAAAGAATTTTTTTAATTTAAAGAAGAAATCATTGCGTATTGTCGAAGTGTTTAAATTACAAATTTCTATATAATTCAAGTTGAGTATCGACATAAAAGCTCTACTTAATAAAATTAAAATTAAACTGGCTTAAAATTTTTAAGAAATATCACCTATAGAATAAGTTTTAAATTATAAACTTGTTCCTTAAAAGGGCGCTATATTTAGTCTAAGCTCAAAATAAGGCACAACCTTGCAAATCTTTCAAAATATTTGATTTGCTTCAGAATTTGGGATTATGCTCAACTTATCTTTCTTTTCAAAATATATATTGTGCTAATAAGCGTTTTTAGTTTTGGAAAATTATTTAAAAATGTTTCAACCATTAATAATTAACCCCATAGATGGAACGAAAATGACAATAATGAAAGGAAACAATTTCGCAACTTGCTACTAGCCGATCGATATGTTTCAAACCTACGGTCCAGGAACGTCTGATACTCTTAGTAGGAGCGTTGCTTTCAAGCCTCATGCTTTCTATTATGCTTTCATGATGATTTTCATCCAAATGAATAGTTAATGTTGCTCTCCAATTCCAACTTTAGCCTAAAGTGATATTTTAGAACACCTTACCCAGCGATTGAAAATCTTCGTTCTTTCTACATTTAACCCTACATTTTTTGCATATTAATATATAGAGAGATATCGAAGTACGAACAATCTACATAAATTCAAAAAATGGAAGAGTATGAAAATGAAATGCAAGAAAGAAGCGTAAGAAGGGTGAATATATTTAATAAAATAATAGTAAGCTTGACAGAGGAAATATGCGTGAAAACAACTAAAAAAAAACTATAGAGAACAAACACCATTGTGGTCAAAAAAGATTAAGATACAAATTAGAAAAAAAGAAAAGGTATGGAAAAGTTACTTCACAGACAAAACATGAAAAAGTATTTAAAATTATTATTCACAATAAAAAAATTATAAAAGACAAATTTGGAGAAACAACACAAGAAACAAATAATAACGGAAGGATTGATAGATGAAAATAATATTTTGAAGAATAATCCTCAAAAGGAAGACTGAACAGAAAGCAATGAATATCAAGTGAAACAGAAGATAATGTAAAGAAAGAAGAATTGAAGAAGTAATAAAAGAACTAAAATATGAGCAAGCAACTGGATGCGAAAAGCGGTGGAAATAATAAAAAATATAAGATTAAAAGGAAAAGATTATTTAGTAATTATACAGAGCGGCTTACTGAAAATTGTCAACGCAAGTTTTGACCACTTAACATCAATTTTGCCAAAAACGATCAAACACACCAATTTTAATATAAAGGGGGATAACTGAATGGATTATTACTATTTGCATAATTTCAACCTTAACATAAGGGTTGATTGCACCGCAAAAATTTTAAATGGAAATGGGTGTCAAACATCACACACTTCTAAAAGCCACTATTCAACATTTTTTTTTTATTTTTTAAATCCAATAATTAATTCCTGAAAAATATCGTTTATAAGAAATTTTATTAGGTGTTAAAAATTACGAACAAGTGGGCTTAAACAATTGATGGAAACAGAAATGTCAATTTATTAAATGCTCGAAATGAGTACCACTAACTTCTATACAATGGTAGAGATTTAGTTCAAAATGTCGTCTACTACATTTGTGCAGTAACCTGATGACATTCACGTACGATACGTTGTCGTAAACATTCTAAAGATTCGGGTAGCGTGGCATAAACTTTAGACTTTAAATAGCCCCACAAAAATAAATCTAAAGGTGACAGATCTGGTGATCTTGCTGGCTATTTAATAGGACCTCTCCGTCCAACCCATCTCCGAACAAACTTACGGCCCAAAAACTGCCTAACAATAAATGCAAAGTAAGGGGAGCTCGGTCTTTTGGAATATCTACTCATGTTCTAAGTAACACTCATTATTTTCTATTACCTCGGTTAGCATTACAATATTGATTAACAATTATTCCATTACACAGGGTCTCACAAAACTGCAAGCGGCGGCCGTAGTCAACTTCATTGAGCTCTTGTATCAAACTAATTTTATACGGATGAAATTTGTTTTTCTTTAACATGCGCAGAACACTGGTCCGTGAAAATTCTGATACAGAATCAATGTAAGTTCCATTGTCACGTGACTCAGAACGGGGACTTCCATCACTTCATTTTGTCTTACACGTTGTGCACTATTTCCCTTTTTTTACTGTTGAGAGATTATGACATACTTATAAAATACTTGCTTATTATAATAAACAGAAGATCTGTATAAATCATTATGGTGTGGTAAGAAACCGTGCGCAATTGTAGATTGGTTCGTCTTGGCAATATATTAGCTTCAAGGTTTAGGAAAACCACTAAAACCTAAACATCCCAACTCTTAATCACCTTAGACCGATCCAAACGAGAATGACGAAAATATTAGAAAAATAAAATCAATTAGAATCAAAATGATAACTGAAGAAACAATGGAAGAAAGCACAAAGTGAATTTAGTCCAGAAAGGTGCGCACTTGATCACATACTTACAGTGGCATAAGCAGTCAAATTTATTTGATTAAATAAGTTTGACAATGGAAGAGTTTCACATTTGTCAAATTAATTTGATGAGTGTTACTTCTTCCTTGTTTTTTATTTTGTCATTGTCTTTTAATAATCAAACATTTGTCAAAAACAAATGACGGTGTTTCGCAGTACGAAAGTCAAACTCAAAATTTGAAAAATGTTTGATGTAAGACGGCTTCAAAAATATTTCTTTCACTTTCATTCCTAATAGTATCCACCACTCCGTTTCTTCTGATTGTAATTCTCGGTATCATTCTTTGATGTGTTCCATGTTTTCCCAATTATTCACACACAATCTCCACAGCCTCTTTATTACAAACCCGGTACTTATTCTATTTTTTTTGTTTCCTTTTTTAAATCTTGTTATCAATTTTTTTCTTCCATATCTTTTTCCCTGTTGTGTGCTCTCTTTCGTTATTAGTTTTCTATATACTTCTCATTATATTTACCTTCTTTTATTCTTGATCTTCTTTCCTACATTTGTTTGTCTTTATATCATACCTATCTGTTTCATAATATTTTCTTCTTTGTTCTTTCTGTGTCTCCACTTTTTCTAGCATTTACAGTATTTATTGTCTTTCCAGTATTCCCTTTCCATTCTTTCAATTT
The DNA here is from genome assembly GCA_030710515.1 of Abscondita cerata. Taxonomy (NCBI): domain Eukaryota; kingdom Metazoa; phylum Arthropoda; class Insecta; order Coleoptera; family Lampyridae; genus Abscondita; species Abscondita cerata. The sequence goes on along the minus strand of JALBCR010003641.1, from coordinate 41,529 downwards.
TCTTTCCTGTTTCTACCCGTACCTTTTCTAGTTTCTGTTCTTCATTCACTATATAACCAGCTATTTCTTCTCTAATTCTAACGCCCATTTCAATATTTTTTAAACCCGGCCATGTGCAAAGATTTGGAAAATCAAAAGGCAGTTTTACAGACTACTTGGTTGTAACCAAAGAAAAAAATCCGGACATTGTAAAAAGTGAAAGTGGACAATCACAAAATTTCAGGTCCCTTAAAAATTTGCGAATTAAACAAGGCCCACAATGTAATTATTAAAAATATTCAAACGCGTTACTTCGCCAAAAAAATTTCTGCACTGAAAAAAGGTGACTTTAAATAAATTACGATTTTTAGACCCATTCATAGACAAAGAAACCCAATTATTACGAGTAGGGGGTCGTTACAGAAAATGAACCGATAAAATTTAAATTTCAACCTCCTTATAGTTCATCGTTTGGAGGAAAGAATGGTTAGGTCAACTAAACAACACATATATAAATCTGTGAAAATTTCAACATTAACCTTTGAAGAAATGAATACTTTACTAATAAGAATTGAGGCAATTTTAAATTCTAGACCGCTAAACCAATTATCCTCAGATCCTAATGACCTACAAGCCCTTACACCTGCCCATTTTTTAATTGGTGAGTCAATAACAGAACCTGCAGCAATCGATATCAAAACTGTTCCAATAAATAGATTGAGCAGATGGGAATACATTGAGAATATACGTCAGCATTTTGGAATCGGTGGCAAAAAGAAGTCCTTACAAGTTATCAAATACGTCAAAAATGGCAAAAAAATTCACCAACGCAAAACCTTTTAAAGGTTGGTTCTTTGGTGCTTATTTCCGACGAAAATCAACCACCTCTACAATGGAGATTAGGCAGAATAATTGAACTTTACCCGGGCTCTGATGGATGCGTTAGAGTAGTATCCTTGAAAACATCAACAGGTTTAACCAAGAGATCTGTCCGAAAAATTTCTCCACAACCAATTGAAGATGAAGAGAACGCCGAGGTAAACTTTAATCAGTGAAGTGTCAAATGCAAAGTGTTAACAATTGCATTAGTAATATTAATCACATAAACCATCTTTATACGTAATATTCTTTATTAAAATATTAATGTACATTTACTTGTGTAATACTGTTTGTTTGTTTTACCTATGTATTTCTGTGTAAATTGTATAGTTTGATTAATTTAGAATTTATAAAATTAATTATTGACTTTGCATCAAAGAGGGATTATGTAGGCGCCTGTACTTTAAGTAGAGAGCTTTAATTCCCCTCCACCTACAATTTTAATATAAGGGTAGTAAGTAAGAATTTTGATAAAAAAAGTGGATGAGTCTGTCAACGGTCGGCACAGTAATAATAAAAAAAACGGTCGGTATTGCACTCCGTAAAATACGTAACTTAAAAAAAAAACTTAATAAATAAAATTAATTAAAAAATCAAAGTGTATTAATTAATAGAACCAGCAATAAAACATAACGGGCTACCATACCCAAAAATTATAATAAAAGTAAACATACAATGTATGAAACAATGTTTCAAATCTGCCAACGCATCTTGCAGGAATGCAATCAGATGCCACACATAATTTGTTTATTTCTCTAGGGTACAACGCTTCGGGAGAAACCAATTCAATTATTTATCGCATCAATTATCTGCAATTAGATTAAACTTGAATAAGCAGTAATTTTTTAATCATATATTTACCAAAAGTTATAATTGCGTACTACAAGCAAATTTATTTAATAAACGTTCGTAATAAAATAATAACTAAAAAACTAAACCAACTAAACACTATTAGCTGTGTTATTGTTAATTGATAAAACGCAAATTAAAGGCATTGTTTTTTTCCAACCTTAACCTAAATTTCAAAGTTAGTAACTACCACCACAAATAAAAGTACCAACTTAAAATAAAGAACGAAACTAACACTATTGTAAAGTGTTTAACATTTTTATTGATGCATACTTTCTCTGTCGTAGAAAAAGTATAGTCTGCAACACGTTTGGAATGGCTATTCCAAACTTGTTACAGATATACTATTCCATTAAAAATACTAATTGTAAAGAAACTATAACAAAAATATTGCAGTGAAATAAAAGCAAATAATTGTTTGTAACAAGTTTCTAAGGGTTAATCAGATTTACCAACTTGTATAGAAAAAACTAATATTGATAGAAATGTTACTACTTTTCGCGGAAGCGATCGCTATTGCTTGAACTGGCCGTGCAAATATGTACGGAAATCTCTTTCCGCAAATCGCGGAAATTAAAAAGAATTAAGAGTTTCCAGCTATTTATTTGCTGTGCCTGAACTAAGAATTTTTCAAAATTAGTACAATGTCAAATTGACCAGTGATGGATTTATATCCCGAATTGGAGCGATCAAGAAGCAGGTTATGTAGGTATTGTAAAATTTAACGTTTTCAATGAATGACATAGTAGGTGTGCACTAATAGCGCATTTCACTATAAATTTAAAAAGAAAGAAAAAGTTCTACACTAGTCCTGTTTCAGTTTACAAATTGCCAACACAAATATTGAAAAAAATTTATATGTTTATAAAAATTACTGCAACGTTTTTTGTTGGTTATAACTAACTGTTCCAGGTTTTACTTTTCTTTTTTAGTCGAAGTTTTAGGTAAATCGGTAAAATGTAGTCAAAATTGGTAGATCTACCGAAAAAATCGGTAGATTAATCGAAACTTTGCTTAGGGACAAATTATTTTTCTCAATATTTCTGTTCGCAATTTGTTAATTAAAACAGAACTAGTGTAGAACTTTCCTCTCTTTTTAAAGTTATAGTGAAATGTGCTATTACCATCTACACCATACAATATGATGTGTTCGAAACCCCAGACAATATTGATATTCTTTCGAAAGCTGCTTAACTTTGATTTTGCGTTGTCCTGTTTCTTTCTGTTCCAGTTTAAGTTAAGATGCTGCCCTTTTTGTATTATGTTTTAGGTCTTTGTATAATAATTAAAGTTTTATTTACAAACTTGGTTTGTTAATTGAAATGGCGAATAAAAATATGTTTCTCGCTAGTTTTAGAGTTTCTGCTCTTTTAGTTAATTAATTTTAATCAGGAACTTAAATTCAAAAACCTTAAAAATATGAAAGGGAATGCATGCTTTAGTACAGTTTCTTCATTAAAATCGCCTCCTTTACTTTCGTTCCTCAGTAAGAATTTTCTTACCTCTAATGTAAAACTCACTGGTTTAGGGAATAAACTTATAATTTCATTTTATCATAACATTAACCAAAGTTAAGTATATTCAAAAATATTTATTGATCACAAGATCTTAATTTTTTTGATAGTGTAACTTTTGTAACTAGTTAGAAAAAGTAAAAATCAGTTGGACATTCCTCAAACCATGTTTACTGTTTGAGGTTATATGGATAACATCCGTTTAGCTTTTTTACATTTATATAACAATATATGCAATGAAAATATGTTTAAAAGGATGTTTGGTACAATAAAATGTACAAATGAAATTTAAAAACGTCTACAACAATAACTTTTAAATTAAACAAAAACTAAACATGGTTATTTGGGTTGACTGATTATTACTTATTTTTAAATAAATCTAACCTACTAATTATTGTAAGTTATTAAAAAAATCATTAAACTCTCTATTCATAATATTTAGTCCTTACAAAATGTATATTTTATGACGTTTTTTTTTTTCTGTAGTTAATATAAAAAGTGAAAATAAAAACTAAGGCAATTCTTATTGTCAACGTATATATTTAGTTTTTGACAAGAATTTATTACATAATTATAATTAAGATACCAAGTTATAGTTTAAAATTAAATGAAAACGTTTTTTTAAATAAAGGTATTACTATATAAATAAATATAAGAAATCAATAATGGGTGTGACCTCCATTATTATTGATACATTCTTGGAGGCGTCTGCTCATTGACGCTATCAAGGTATCAATATAATTAATATTAATCGTTTCCCATGCGGTATCAATGGCTGCAATTAGTGCATTACGGTTTACTGGTATAAAATTTGGCCCTTGTTGTCTTCGGATAACAGCAAGTATTCGAGCCCAAACATTTTCGATAATGTTAAAATCTGGGCTTTTTGCTGGCCAGGGTAACAGCTCCAAGTTATTTGCTTGTATCCAGTTGCGCACAACCTGCGAAGTATAGGGTCATCATATCCCGATAGTTAATTATCGAATGTTCCAAGAAAATATGTGTAAATAGTAAATGGAATCTACTAACGTAACGTTAAGTCGTTAATTATAGTTACATAACTCTCCTTTCATAAGATATAGTTCATATTAATATGCTTATTGTAAAGCTTCGTACACACCTGAACAACAAACCGAGGAACAAACAGAACAACGAACCGAACGGCAATCGGAACATTAATTTGGACGGTGCTACGTACGAATTTTAGAACAGATTCGCAAGTCCTGATTGTTCCACGAACGGTTTGCGGCGTTCCCGCAACTTGTCGGTTTTCTCCGACATCAAAGAAAATGCGCGCGAATGCGTTTGCAGGTTTGGACGAATCTAAACAAAACGGCGAACAAACTTATGCGGGAGAATTAAATTATTTATTTTTGTCCTCCTTTTGTGGGTTTGTTGTGTTTTAGGTAATATTATGGAGTTGACAGAAGAAAAATGTTTTAAATTAATCAGTGTTTAAGAATGCAAGAAAAAATGATGTCCCTATTAGCATCATTTGGGCGGAAATTTCCAAAATAAAAAGCGAAGTAAATTATAATTTTTACTCTTCTTTGTGCGTAAAAATTTGGTTGGCACTATCTTCTTGTTTTCCTAATTTTCTCTTCTCAATAATAAATATATATAAACTGAAAACTACTGAAAATAATTATGGAACAGCACAAACGTTCCGTTTGTTGTTCGGATTGTGGAAATCATAAAAGATCGTTTGTCGTTCTGTTTGACTTTCGGTTCGTTGTTATGTTTGTTGCTCGGTTTGTTGTTCAGGTGTGTACGAAGCTTTACAACTTAAGCAACAATTTTTGGCGAATAAAGATTAGTTTGTGATGTAATATTAGAAACACAAATTTATATCATATCAAATTTATGACAACTTAAAACCAAGAACGTGTATGTTATTGCTAAGAAATTATTAAGGAAAAGCGCAATTGCAGTGTAAATATTTATAATTAGATATTTTCGAAAGTTTATAAGTCCTCTATTGTAATCTTAATACTTAAAAGAAAATCCTGTCCATTAGCATTATAAGGAAATGGCTTTACTTTATGAATAAGTTTCAATAACAATAGAATATCCTTGCTTGTTTAATTTACTTCCTTTGAGTCATATTGCTCTAAGGGTTGTTACATTGGTCATTAGAAGTATGTAATAAATAAACAATTACCTACTGTTTGAGAAGGGGTAGTGTGAACCAATAAATAAAGTAAGAAATGTAAATTCCATTTTAGTTTAAAATTTCAAGTGTTGTGAAAATGCCACCTCATCTCGGTGCTGATTTGAAAGCGCGGATTGTTTCGGAATTAGCGGCGGGCCGTAGCGTGCGTGAAATTTCACGTATGTTAGATATACCAAAAGCACCGTAGGGCATTACCGAGTAAAATGGAATCTTGAACACACTTTGGAAAGAGCCATCGGAAGTGGTAGACCTAAAGTATCTACACGTGCTCAAGATCTCGAGTTGTTTCATTACGTAACAGAACAACCATTTGCTACATACTCCAGGGCTATAGCAGATACACATTTTCCCGGATGCCGTATAACTGCACAAAAAGATTAAAGGAGATGGGAATAAAGAAGTATAATGCTGCTGCGAAAGAAGTTCTCAGTGACGAAAATATGAGACGTCGTCTGGAATTTGCAAGGCGATATGTGAACGAACCTTTGAATTTTGGAATCGAGTGATTTTAGCGACGAAAAACGTTCAATAGCCGCAACGATGGACCACTAAAAGTTTTTAGAATGGAAGGAACTCGTTACGAAAATAATCACATATGTCCTAAAAAACGAAGTGGTTATTTTTCTGTGAATGTGGGGTTGGGTTAGCGCGCGGGGTCCAGGAGTTTGTTGGGCTATCGATGGACGTCTTGATTCTGCTGCGTATTTAGATATTTTGGAAACTATTATGAAACCTTCAGTCGAAGTGTTTTATCCAGACGAAGATTATATTTTCCAACAAGTAAGTATTCTTATTTCACTATACTTTCTCCAAAAAGTGTCCGGGATCTGTTGAATTAACATTTTCATAATGTATTTTGTTGTAATATTAATTATATTGATACCTTGATAGCGTCAATGAGCAGACGCCTCTCAAGAATGTATCAATAATAATGGAGGTCACACCCATTATTGATTTCTTATATTTATTTATATAGTAATACCTTTATTTAAAAAAAAGTTTTCATTTAATTTTAAACTATAACTTGGTATCTTAATTATAATTATGTAATAAATTCTTGTCAAAAACTAAATATATACGTTGACAATAAGAATTGCCTTAGTTTTTATTTTCACTTTTATATTAACTACAGAAAAAATGAAACGTCATAAATATACATTTTGTAAGGACTAAATATTATGAATAGAGAGTTTAATGATTTTTTTTAATAACTTACAATAATTAGTAGGTTAGATTTATTTAAAAATAAGTAATAATCAGTCAACCCAAATAACCATGTTTAGTTTTTTGATTTAATTTAAAAGTTATTGCTTGTAGACGTTTTTAAATCAAAATTATTTCTAATTTTATTTTGTAAACATTTCCTAAACAAAATTTTGATTCGATAATTAATCGAGCTATGGTGTTTAATTAGCGATACCTTCAAATATATTCTTTAAAGAAAAAATTAAGTAAGCAACGTAAATTACCTATTTTCTAAAACGTGCTTAGTGTAATGATTCATTCTACAGTCCTTCTATAAGATAACCCCTGCTGAGACAACCTGCTGTTAGAATTGTAAATGATACCCTTAAGCCCGCTTCACAATGTGCAAACTTTTGTTTACAGAAATTGTGGTGTCCAAGTTTTAAATTTCATGAGTGTACATAGTTTTTTATTTTGATTTGGACAAAATTTATTACATATTTTGAAAGTACTCACTAATAGATATCTAAAAAACGATATAAAAATCCTACAAGTCAAATAAAAAGTTATAGAGCAATACAAGTCAATATTTGCAATATTTAAATCAGTCCCACCGCTAAAACGAGGCAACATAAAAATTTCAGATTTTGCACGATCAAGAACTCAAAGTATCTCTACAACCTCTAATTCGTATTTTGTTGAAATTGTAATTAAACTTTCGTTAAATGCGGTTTGAGTTTTCTGAAATTTGCAGTCAATTTTTTTGTTAGTTTGAAAATGGAAATTAAAATTCTCAATTAACAGGACGTAACCATAAGAACAAGGTATCCTTAAAAGTGAGTTTGAAAAAAATGGTCAGAAAATAAGGACGTTGAGACTGATTGAATTATTTTTGAAATAAAAATTCCACCCCATATTGATCACTCCTTTTTTTATTGTTTATTTCCACAAATACCACCCGTTCTTCGTAATCGCCGCGATAAATAGAAAACATACCTCTGATTGGTAAAAGTTCTTTTCATAACTATATTTGGGACGTATATGTCTTTACTAATAGAAACTACAATTTGGTTTACTCAACCAGTCTGTGATAAAGATAATAGTTCCATAATTCTTTTTTTATTACTGTAGGATCTACATAATTAAGAGAATTATTTCTTCCTTGTTCGAATGTAAACGTTAATCTGGCGTATTAGTTATTGCATTTAAACAAAGGGTGATTAAAAATATTTTTGTGAATTACCTATTCTAAATAAATCGTCAACATATTTTTAACAATATTCCAAGAGTGATTTCAACGGGCCGAATAAGTAATTCATTCATGAACAATTAGTAACAGTAAGATAATGAGAAGGTCTTGTGAACTTATATTAGATCTAGTTATTACTAATAACTAGAATGGTATTAAAGGATTCGGGAAGTTCGATAATGTATACAAACTTTCTAAAACGATTATAAAAATTGTTACACTATTTGTTTCAATCGGTGATCTCAAATACAACTAAATACTCATTATTTCACAATTGCTGTTAGCGAAGTAAAGTCGCATTGTTACAAATCGGTGTGTTAGTGAGTGTCGCTTAGTGCAATGGGAAATTTGTCTAAAAGGACGCCATCCAGAGCTCGCAAGTCAACGGAAGATCAAAGAAAATGAAGGCATTACATGCAAAGGTTCGGTAATCACATACAAGTATTTGTTGTTTGTTATTATTTTGTCGCAAACACCATTTGTTGAACGTTTGCTTAATTTATTAATTTCAATTTCAGTAATATGTCAAATTGTTGTAGAACTAATGGTGTTAGTACCAATGATTCTAAAGGACTACTAGATCTAAACAAAGTACCCAAGTCCCAATTCATGTTACTGTTACCACGGACAGGCGAATATTTTTATTTTAAAAATACTGTACCCAAAAGTTTTTAATATTCTCACTTTTAGTAATCATTCTTTATCGTCTGATCTGCCCGATTTAGGAATAGAAACGGATACTGAAAAAAATAGCGCATATAGTGATACACTTTATGGTAGAAGATTATTAAACTTACCTCACATTTTAGATCAGTATAAGGATATTGTGCTACATAAGTTCAGGTGCACTACTGGCGATGAAATATCAAGAGAAATAAGAAACGGTCTATTCACGGCGCTTGAGTTTTACTGTGATAACTGTGAGAAACGTTCAATAATAACTTCTGATCCAGCAAAGAACGAAATAAACGATGGTCTAGTTTGGGGATGTTTGAGATCCGGAATTTGTCATCATCAATGTGAGGAAATTTTTGGATTGATAAATGTACCGATAATGACAGCAAAAACATTTGCAAGAAAAACTCCAACATTAAAAAAGTAAGAACTACACTTGTAATTCAATTTAAACATATCACTCTTACGTCATATGATAAGAGGACTAAATGACAAACTTCATAAAATCAGTTCAAAATACTCAGTATTCTTTGGAGCTAAGAAAATTACTAACCACAAGAATTGATGGAATTTCACGGATTGAGAGATTGGTAAAGGGCATTAGGACTGCAATCAAGCGAGAATCTGAAAATGGGTCGGAAACATCCCTTTTGAGACATGATATCGCTAATGCAGTTAATCACTTATTCGGGAGACATACTAGCTGCAGGTAAGATGTGCAATTACAAAAAAATGTGTTATGCTTACTATGTTAATAATTTCTGGGACACATTTTGCACAAAAAAATGAAGAAGACCTGCTTTTGAAACTTGAAAATCGCCCAATACATGAAGCAATAATGAAATAAATCGACCCTTTAGTTCGAAAAGCTGATAGAATTGTTTTTAATCAAACCACTAATCATGCTGAAAGGTACATTACAGTAATTTACGATTCCAATTCTTAAAGTATATTTTAAGTACTTGGCTTTAGTTGCTAAATGTGTAGTTGGTAAAAGGGTTAATTACACTGGTCGCTTTTCCTACACAGCAAGGGCGCATGCTGCTGGTTTGGCTCACGCAAGCGGACCTTCTTGGCATTTAACTTCTTGGAAGCATTATAAAAAAATCCTAGCCAAATTATGACGATAGTGTTTGAAAGGCGATCAATACCAAAAAAAGTATCCCACAAACAGCGAACGGTCAGGGCAGGTAATAAAACAAAAATAACTGAACAATTGTTGCATATGAAAAATTTGTTTACTTGTCAGCAAACAATGGACCTGATGAAGAATATTTACCTGAAGGTGCTAAACCGGACATGACAATTGCCGAATTATCAGAAACTTCGGAACAATTCCTAGAAACATTGAAAGATCGGGTTGTTATAAGTAATGAACGACGAAATCAACTGGAAATTAATACGAAAGGACAGCACGAAAATCAACTTTGGCGTGAACTACGTCGCAATTACTTGACAGTTTCAAATTTTGATGTAGTCATAAAAGACGGAAAAATACTCCATGTCATATCCTTATAAAAAGTATTTTGTATTCCAAAGATCTGAACACTACCGCTATTGTTTATGGCAGAATCTATGAAGCTGAAGCTATTCAAAAAGTATTTCGCACAACGGAACGTTCAAGTGCACAGGTGCGGATTGTACGTAAGTAAAAATTATCCCTATTTAGGTGCATTACCCGACGGTCTAATACACGGAGAAGATGGTATCGTAGAAGTGAAATGTCTGCTTGGAATTGGAAATCGAACGTTTCGAGAATCGGCGTGCGGGAAAACTTGCTTTGAGGTAGTCAACAATAAAATAGTGTAAGTTATTACTATATTATTTCCGCCAAGTTAAAAGAAAAATTTGTATTTACTTGTAGATTAAAACGGCAACACAACTAATTTTATCAGATACAGGGACAACTAAATATAGTGGAAAAATCATTTTGTGATTTGATCTTATTTAGTCAAAATGATTTCCATGTGGAAAGGATCTATAGGAATGAGGAACTGTGGAAGGAAAAATGATACATAAATTGGAAGCATTTTATTTAAATTGCATTGTACCGGAAATTGTTGACCCACGTTTACCACGAGGCATGAGAATAAGAGATTCGTACACCATAGAAAATCGTAACATGTAATTTTACATATTTTGTTTTTGTAATAAATATTTTTTAATTTAATTAGGAATTTTTGGAGCGAAAATATATTATTGAAACTTTAATATTTTTTTTTAAATAAGTGCTAGACTTATTTTTTAATAGTAATAGTAAAACTAGTAAAAAATATACTAAGTGACATAGAAAGAAGAACACCCAGTAATAATGAATATTTTGTAAATTTTTTTTTGGGAATATATTTGTTTATATTAAGATAAAAACGATCAGTTTTTTCAGCCATATTGCCCTAGCGGTTGTTTTGTTAACCTCATTCAAAAACACTTACGATTAAGTAGCCCTAAAACAATGAATTAAGCATTTGATAGGGAGTACAATTGTGGGATTGCGTGAGGCTGGTTTGTCTATGAGAGATATAGCCGCTAGAACGCAACGGAGTTTAAACACTGTGGCAGTCTGTGTTCGAGCATGAAACCAAGAGGGCCGTACACGAAGAGCGAGAGGTACAGGACGTCGTCGAAGAACCACAGAACGCGAAGATCGCCGTCTTAGACTATTGACTTTACGGGACCGCTTCTCTTCTACACGGGCGATTGCGGATCAGTGGTTTGAAGAACATGGAAGACCGATTGGGATGCGAACCGTTTATAGACGGATAAGAACCTTTGGGCTCTTTTCATACCGTCCCCTTTTTGTGCTACCACTGACTCCAGAGCATCGACGTTATCGTCTAGCGTGGTGTAGAGAACGGGCAAATTGGGACCAAGAATGGAATTCAATTGTCTTTAGTGATGAATCCAGATTCTGTTTGGGTATGCATGACGGTCGTGCAAGGGTGAGAAGACGGCGCGGTGAAAGACAAGATCCCCAATTTTCTGTGAATAGGCATGTGCACCACACAGTTGGAGTTATGGTATGGGGAGCTATTGCTATTGGAAGTAGGTCACCTTTGGTCTTCATTAGAGGTAACATGACCGCTGCGCTCTACATCCAGGAGGTCGTAGACCCCCATATTGTACCTTATGTTCAGACCATCCCCAACAGCACATTCCAACAAGACAACGCACGACCTCATGTTGCTAGGGTTTCTTTGGCTCATTTTGAGGCCAATCAAATTGCTTTGTTGCCTTGGCCACCAAGATCTCCAGATCTTTCGCCCATTGAGCACGTCTGGGATGAAATACCTCAAGAAGAAATCGATCACCTCATTAGAAGTATGCCCCGACGTGTTAATGAGTGTACAAGACATCGTGGTGGAGCAACACATTATTAAGTTTTTGAAGAAGTTAACAGTTTAATTTTTATCAAATTGTGATCGTTTACTAATCTAATTCGTATACACTAGTATACCAAAAATTGTTCAAATAAATTCATTATTACTGGGTGTTCTTCTTTCTATGTCACTTAGTATAATTAATAATAATAAATTTAAATAAATTTTTTATTAAAAATCTTACACTTTTATAACTGCAAAATAATGTAATAAAAAATATGTTTAAAATTATCCCTGAAAAATCCAGCTGAATTTTTTTGACTGAAATATAAAGTGCTGAACGAGCTCATAAGTAAATGATAAAAAAAGCGCATTACAGCACTTTATTTTTTAGTCAAAAAAGTTCAGTTGAATTTTTTAGGAGCCACTTTGGATACATTGTTTTGATCTTATTTCCTAAAGGACAAACAGAAAATAATTTTTTGCTTTTTAGTAAGTCATTTCATTAATTTATTCGTATTTTGGTTTCATTTCAATAGTATTTATGCTAATTTTTTATCCAAAGATGAATAAGATATTTTACTTCTGAAAACATTATTTCATCAAATTATTCAAAAAACAATATTTGCGTTTATAGTAAAGAATATGTTTAAATTAGTATAACAAAAGTATAAAGTTAATGCAATTATTGTAATCCTCTCTCGAGAAGTATACAATAGCCGGAATTTCCAAAGCAGGTAAAATCATTGCAGTAGGGGTATGACAAAGTTTTGGTGGGTGGAGCATTCTTAAAATACAGTGATGCATACACTAGCGCCGCGTAGCAGAATTCAGTTGTCTCCACTTGATACCAAATATCCTTAATATGATATTGAATTAAGCACGTTTACTCTGTTTTTGTCAAAATCAGAAAAAATCTTGTATGTAACACGTAACGAAACATGATTTTTTTAACTCAAGTGATATTGTGGGACCTTCGCGTCGCTCGTCCCGCAATTATCACATTCGTTATAAAAAATCATGCTTTTCGTCACTGATTACATAAATAGCTATTATGTACTTCACGCGACTGAAACTTTTCAAATGTTTTAATAAGACTCAAAAGTCATTTGTATTTTCAATTTTAGTAGGTATACCTAAATAATCCTGAATTTAAATATTTTTTAAACCCATAATTATAAACACCGTCGCAACAAATAATAAAAATAAAAGTGATATTTCAGTTTAACTTACTACTTTATGGATAAGGAAGTTCTAGTAAGTGCAAAAAATCAATTTAATCTGTAACAAGTTATATTACTGATTCATAAATACATTTCATAATTATTTTACTATTATTTAGCGGAACGCAACGCCATTGGTTGTGACGTCAAAAATCTAATTCCGTATTTATAGAATCAATATCTTACAATTCTCTATCAACTACAGCTGAAGAAAAACGATCAGTTTTCAGAAAATTGAAAACCGATTATTGCTTAATCGATTTAGAAAGTCGACTTTCGGAATAGATTTTTAAAATCGTGTTTTAAGTCGATTTTAAATCGGTTCTTAAAGTCAATTTAAAAAACAGTTTTTAAAGTCAATTTTATGAATTGGATTTTAAAGTTGACTTTATAAATAGAGTTTATGAGTCGATTTTTTAAATCGGTTTTTAAAATGGTGGTTTCTATCAATTGTAATGGCGAATTCAAATTTTTAAAAAAATCTGAAAAAAACGTGGAATAAAAAACTGCCAGAAAAAAACACACCCATAAAAAACCGGTGGAAAGAAAGCCTGCTGGCAAAAAAAAGTGGCCTGAGGTCAATGTCTAAAATATCATTTTAAGTGACCAAACGATCGAACTTTTAATACCTTAGCACAGAGGCCCGGCTCGAGTAACTTCTGGGGCGTTATTCGAGGAAATAAATCATCATCATGATTCTTATGGGGGCTATCTCTTACGGTTAGTTCTCTATTTCTAGTAGTCAAAGATTTGGGCCAAAACGAAGGGTCATCTATCTAACACGCTTATATGGATTAATAAATTTACGAAACATTCATGCATATTTATTTTCTTTTATTATCGACCTCTAAAGGAAACAATAAAAAATTTTTAAAATATCCTATAATCTTAACATTGACAAATTTTACCTGCTGCACCGACACAAACTGAGATTTAACTGTTTTAATCCTCTTATTGTTAACTATGTATATTTTTCAAGGAACACTTGTCAGCGTAAAACTTTCATTGTTTTGTACGGGTACATGGTCGGTGTTGGCAAACGTAAAAAACTGTAAAAGGAAGTCTTTTTACAAAGTAAGATAAATAACGAGAAAAACTTATAAACCACGTTTTTACAAAAATATTTATTGTTTTATAAAATACGTATACGTACAACCTGGAATATTTTAAATTATTATTATTCACAATATTAACATTAATGGGGTAAAGAAGTTGAATTATTTTTAAACACTTTAAAAGTAAATGGATTTGGATTTAAATTGAAACAGGTTAAGTTGTAAAAATTTGCGAAGATCTTAACAAAATTTGATTAGATAGAACCAAATAAAAAATAAAGGTTTTTATTTAAATTGAGAAAGTTAATGGTTACTTCCGGTACTACCGCAAGTACGACATATTTAATAATGTTTTGACGTTGATTGAAATATTGGTAAAGATAGTCAACCGCTTGTATTTGCTTGTATCACGGATGCAATTCACATATGCATGTTGGGTTGCGTTTTTGTTTACTTTTTCACCTGTACTGAAGCGCTAAGTTATAATGTGTACGATTCTTGAAATAGAATAGTTCAATTTATTCCACCGTTGTAAAAATGGCGCAACATACAATCCGTAAAATTTACTTTTGTCAATACAATGTTGCAACGTTTTCAAATATTTAGTAAACGTATTAACTAGTAATTAAAAGTGACGAATTTTTCATTTATGAATAATACCATTGATGATACATATCTTGGATTTTAATGACAATGTTTTTTTAATAATTTACTAAAATACATGCGAAGCGTTATTTGTTAAAACAGTTTGGTTTGGTCGGTGTTAGATAAATAAGAAACAATTATTTTACAAATTATGCTTGCATTTTATTTTTAACTTGCAAATAATAATGTTGACATTTGTTTGTCATTTAATAACTTCGTTAGGAATAAAGTAGAACATACTGGGAGAAATACCACTAGAGTTCAGAAACGCAAAATTATTGGTTTTGTATCTACTTGTTTTTACGTGTTCAGTTGAATTACTTCTAAAAATAAAAATACTAGATTTTAGCTTGAGGTGTGTTGTCTCCCGACGCGGTGCGGATAATACGTGTATAATACACTATTCTTTTCTGTGACGAAATAAATGACGATTTAATATTGAAAAATCATATTACAATAGAATTAGAAAATTATTGAGGGAAATTTGGTGTTAAAAAAGTAAGGGAAAAAATAATTTACGAAAAGTGACACTTTGTTATCTGTTAGTAGAGATAAAAAGTTAGGATTTTACTCTTTGAAACTGTATCAAAATATCATGGTTTCGAATTAAAATAGTTTAATTAAAGTAAAAATAGCTCATTAATTATAAACATTGTTTCAAAAATTACAATTCCAACTGATCTAAAATAATAGTAATAATTTACAAACAATTTACACATAAATAATAACGTACCTAATACAATGCTATACATAAAACATATCCAAACATTTACACTTATTTATGCAGATAATATTCTTATTTTACGGTGTGGTTTTGTGACATCACTGTAATTATAGCTATTAGAAATATGTTTATTAGCCTCCCACTTTAAGGTTCGATATAGTTTTATTTTAACCAACTGATCGATAATTAACAGTTTATGAGTGTCGCATTCTCTGAACCATGAATTCACACTGCTGTTGAGACATTTTTTATACGGAGTTTAATTTTTTCCAATAAACCATAATCTGTTTTAAAAGATGAAATTCTTCAGTAAAAAGTTTCAATAAAAAAACACAAATTTTGAGAATTCGGGTGATGGTCTGTGTAAGTATTTAATTCCATCAGATTTGCTGTAATCTTTATATAGAATTAATGATTCGTTCACATTGAAAACACTTGAGTCGTTAACTGTTAGCATTTCCTTACACGTATTACAATGTACTTTTTATATATGTAGTGACTTAAATAACCCGCAACATACGACACTGAACAAGATTCTAAAGAACTATTAATTACGACATTGTCTTCATTGATTTTGTTCTCCAGACAGGTTCTAGACGATCTCTTTGTTTCATTATTTTCTACACTTTCATTTGTCCCAATTTTGTTATCCTCTTCCTCATAGTTAGTGTTAAATTGTTCATCTATACCATATAGTATCTCGTCGTTATCTTTTTCACAATTCCCTTGTTCTATTGGTATTTGCAAGCGAATGTGCATGTTATGTTGTAATGCAAGCCTAAATTCGCGGGCAGACGGTTGGGCATTATAACCTCCTCTAGCACGAATCATTGAAAAAGCATTTTCTAGAGGATCTTGATTTATTCGTGACGTTAAAAAGTACAAAGTTCCTTCTCCCTTTAAGTCCTCCCACAGACTTAAAATTGAATTTATAGTCCATTGGAAACCTGCGATACAGTATATATTTTTTCTTTCTACACCGTTCTCATAAAACTTGATGGAATTGAAGTATTGTACAGAACGTTTCAACGTTTCGCATGGCATGTCTTTAAAAACTGAAAGACCACGCTTGTAGGGATTCGGATCATTTACTGAAAAACTATTTAAACAGTCAAAAATGTTGTTAATTGTTTTAAAAAAGATGCAGTATCTAACGCCGTATTACTTGTTAATTGACCCGTCATCACAGCACTGCTAATTGCTGCAGATACAGAATTGCTAAATACCTGAGCGGCGTATTTAACACGCATCTTTTGAAAATTTGATGGGTTAATATGTTTGTCCGTAATTTTTAACATGGATCTTGCTACACTGCTACACTGATCAATATAAAAAGTGTTGACAAAATCGGTCCACTGAATTTTTTATTGTTGACGACTATTTCCAGTTTGCTGTTCATGACATTGTTCCTTAAGCTTTTTAGTAAATGAGGAGGATCATACGCTACATATATTTTGTTATTGTCGATTTGAATTGTTGGATTTTCTTTTGTGGCGCCTAGACAAGATAGAGCACTTCTGTTATTAGATCCTTGGTCGCAAACTAACGCTCGAGGTTTCAATCCAATTTGAAACAACTTATGCATCACTTGCTTTATAAGAGTACATAATATTTCGCTTTTAACTGAACCACTACTGAGAAAATAACAAAATGGAATTTTCCAATTATACAATATTCCTCTCAAATAAAAAAACCAATCCATGGTTACTTAAAAACGGTTTACGTCCTAATTCCCCTAAATCTTGATATCCTTCGACGTAGTCCCAATATTGGTTATAATTTAAATTTCGTTTTAAAGTAATTTCGTCACACATTACCACGCACTGCTTTTCTTTGTCTGTCATTCCTTCAACTTTTTTTAAATTTTTGTATAAGAACATTATTTGTCCCCGATCTTAAATTAACAATTTTCAACCACGACTTGATTGTTGAAATTGCTGGCAAAACAAATCTAAATGGTTCAACATAAATTTGTAAGCGGTAGGCGATTTATAATACAATGATAATGCCAGTTGTTTTTCTGAATCCTTCCATGGAGTTCGTGTTCGATGAAAACATTGCATATTAATAAATGTCTTCAAAGCCGGTTTTTGTTTTTAAAAGACCCGAAATTGTGCTGTTTTGAAGTTTGCGCTTCAATCTAAATATTTCACACTTTTGACTATTCAATTTATTTTAAATTTTTAATTTTAAAAGAAACGGTTGTCTGTATAGGTTTATCAAATGTATTACGAGGTCTTCGGATTATCGTTTATGAGTCACATTCCTTATCGGCTTAGTCAGAAATTCTACAATTGCATACTTTTAGCAACACCTTTAGTAAATGAGTAGGCTTGTTATAATATTGTTTAGATGCAAACAGTTGAGTACGTTAGATTGTAATGTAAGAAAATTCAACATTCGTTCCAACATAAAAGGGATAGCGTTTCTATGTTAAAAATTTTAATTTCAATGACCAAAATTTAGAAATTTACTTGCGTAAGCCTAATAGATTTTAAAACATTTTCAACGGATAAACGATGTTAATGTAATAAATATATGAGTATGGAATTTTCAAAAGTATTTAAAGAATTAACAGACAATAGAAAAAAAATATATAACAAAGGACACACATTTAATTAGTACGTCGACAAAAATCAATAAATTCTTGTATATTGTAGAACGCATGTTTTTGTTTGTTTGTCAACATTGACTCAATGCACCAATATTTCAATCAACGGCATGATGCATTGGCAACAATGTCGTGCCTTAGCATAAACTATCAGCAAAATTACAGTTTTCTATTTCACATTTATCGGCAATACTGTTCTGTAAATTCTACAATACAATTGACGTATTTTCTTAACACAAAGCGATACTACCGACCTCTGATGTTTAGAACAAATTTCGGGGTCGCATAATCCCGTAAGGTTGACCAATATTTCAATCAACGGTTTTGATAAGAAACCCATATTATATTAAGCATGTTTATAAAATTTCATAACAACATTATTACTGCAGATTTTGATAAAAAGTAATTTCGTCAATATACTTAGTATACTTAGTACTTAAAAAAGCTCTTAATTAACATCAAATGTTTTTTTTAAATATGTACATGTTATACCATAAACATTAACAAATTGTCCTTTACTTAGAATTGAAATTAAATATTTCTTTGGCAATGTATTATTTTTTTTGTTTGGAAAGGTTTGACATCACACTTTGGTAGCCCATTAAATGTTTGATCCTGTATTATAAAAACATTACACCGTATTTCTTTGCATTTATCATAAATTTCTGGGTGAACAAAAATGCTGTTTCAGGCAAAAAAGTTATTAGCATTATTTCAAGTAGTAAAATTCTAAGGTCTAATAGGAGCTCAAATTGAATGGTAAACTGCAGGGTAAAACTGGATTATGATGTTGTAATGCAATTTTTTAACCGTCATAAATTACTTGAACAGTACTATTTGTATATGTATTGAACCTATTTCCAATTTATAGGTAGGAATAGTTTCGGGTAAATCCTCGCCGTCGCTCTGAATTCAAACTGACATACTTTGCTGTTTTGACATTTATTACAATCTAGGTGTGATAGTAGCTAGTAACAATAAAATTTTTTGGTAGTAAAAAGTAATAATAAGCAACAAATATTTTTTGTCAACGTAAGAAACAATACAAAATAATGTGTAATTTGGTAAAATTCAAATTTTCATACGGCCGGTATTTTAATCTTATCCGTTATAGAAAATGGTGTGAATATCTAGAAGCATTTATTACAATCGTTCATCCAATTCTGATTTTCAAAACCATAATACGTAATTTATAAAAATCCATTAAAATAGTGTAATACGTTTTGTGACTAGTGACTACAGCCGGTTGATTTAGGTTAAAATTAAATTTAAGTTGAAGAAGTTCAAATGGTTGCTGCAATTATCATTTAACCGCTTTTAATAAACAAATTTAACTATTTATTTCGTAAAAATCATCGGCTTATAAATCCCAAATGGTAAACTTCTGAATAACAGTGTACCGACGAATGTAATTTGGTTTGTTATTATAAATAGATAAGCAATACGAAATCTCTATCACATGCTAATTTTATTCTCGCCTTAATAAAGTCATATCCGGCAGCAAAGGAAATATTAAAAATAAAAAGAAAACGAAACTCAAACCGCAGATTAATGACAGTATAGGTAAAAGAATAAAAATAAATAAATGCTCTTTTTAAAAAATTTAAAAATATCACAAGGATGAAGAATTAAAGAACCATTGCATAAATCTACGAAATAAGCTTAGATGATATTCGTGAATTGAAAAATATGAATTATGTTTCTATGTTTGGAAATTATAAAGGGAAATCTAAAGAAACATGGAAACGAAATAACTGGATAAAAAAACAAACAATTAACAACGATAAAGGTAGAAGTAAATGGAAAAACAACAGATTGTCCTAATGAAGTAGCCAATAAGTTTAATGAGTATTTCTTATCTATAGTCAAAAGAATGAGTGAAAATAACAAAATTTTACGAATTAAAAGAAAATGAAATTGCCACTTGTTTCAAAAGTGTAACTTTACAACAATCGATGTTTTTAAGCCCTGCAATAGAATGTGAACTAAAAGAAACTATACAGTCACTAAAAAATAACACCTGGATTAGATGGAATTACATCGTGTCTTATAAAGCAAATATATAACAAAATTAATAATGAACTTTTATATATCTTTTATATATAATTAACCTAAGTTTCAGTACAGGGATTTTTTCAGATAAATTAAAAGAAGCAGTAGTAATACCAATATATAAAACAGGATCTAAAACATGCAATAATTATAGGCCAATCTCTTTATTATCGACCTTTGCTAAAATCCGTTAGCGGAATAAAAAGCCGTGGAAGAAAAAGCCGGGGAATTAAAAGCCGGGAAAAAAAGGCCGTGAAAAAAACCGGCGGAAAAAAAAAAAAAGCCAGTGGAAAAAACAGCCGACGGAAAAAAACCACGAAAACTTGACGGAAAAATCCAAAATAAACCCGGAGGAAAAATAACGCATCAAGTGATCAGTTGTGTTAAAAAACTTTTGCTGTAGTTTCTCAAGATTATCATTATGAAGATTATAGTATGGCCTCCAGATTTTACAACAATAAGGAATTCTTCAATGTATTAATTAATGATAGTGGACCGTAAACGATATTTTATAAACTCAATGCGTTGATCGGTACTTTGTGTCAAAAATTTTTTTGTTTTGTTCATATTTGTAATTGACTTTTCGTCATACAAAATAAAATATTTTACTTTAACACTTATACCATAACAACTATTATACACTTTAGTTTAGAATGTAAATAATTTAATTTTTAAAGTGCATTTCCAAATCCAAATTTAAAAATGTATTTTATAACTTGCAAGTAGTTTTTAAAATGTATTTGCAATTTGTCTTAAAACTATTCCTTTTCCAGTGAAGACAAAGAGATCTAGAGCACAAATCCTTATTCTATGAAAAGTGTATTATGTCAGATTATAAAATATGACTAGAATGACTAGTTACATAAAAAAATTATGTTGTCTATTGTAATAAAATTGTATTTACAATCACTAATCTTTCTAAAATACTTCATAATTTAATGGCACAATAAAATATAAATAAGGTAAACTCTGTCCAGAAACGAAGCGAAGTAATAAATCAACATGTTTAACAGATTCCAATGGCGTACCGATGTATTGATTCTTTTTCGAAAACGGGGTTAAAAATGTAAAAGATGTGTGAGCTTTTATCATTAATTAATTATTTTGACACATTTCTTCTTATTAAATGTTCAATTTGACCTCCACCTACTTCCATGCAATGGTATAAACTACTGACTGTAATAAACTGAAATTTGACACATGGGTTTGTCTAAACATTTTGGTTTATTATAGTCACTAATTTTTAGGTATTCTAAAAAATTTAATTTTTTTTAAGTTTACCACCCTGTAACTTTTAACGAAGCTTTTCTGACAAAAACCTTATATGAAAAACCCAATCTAAAATTTTTATCAAATAATACGTGGGTTTATTTTTGGCCACCACTAGTGAATCACCTTGTTTATCAGAAATTGCTAATATCATTATCGACCACATTTTTAAGGAATTTTAACTAATTAATTACTAATAAGTAAACTAGTAAGTATGTACTGTATTTGGAATGACACTTTAATAGATTGTAATGTGTTCATAATGATCTAATTAGGGGAGAAATATGCTATGTAATTATAACGATAGCCTAACTATTATATTGGTATAACATAAGGTGTGCTTACGCTACAGTATTGAGTTTCATTGGAATGGCATCAAGTCCTGAATTTATTCCAAGGAAACGCGTGATTTGGTATGCGCTTTCTGCCAACGAAAAACTATTGTGCTCAATGTGTACAATTATTTGAAATGTTATAATCCGTTGAAAACAGTTCAAGAGACAGTTGATATGTGTTCACATATGACTGGCATTGGAAAAACAACAATATTCAGACTTTTGCGTGAAGACAAACTTTCTGTGCGTGAGCCTAGTTTATCTCATGGTAGAAAAAACCTGAATTACCCGAATATGTGAAAAGTACAATTAGAAGAATAGTCCATTCGTTTTATTTTAAAAAAAAAAAAACAAAAAAAAAAATTTTTTTATTTTTGAAAAAGAAGGAAGAGAAAATAAAATTATAAAAAAAAAATTTTTGGTAATTTTTTGAAAAAATTTTTTTTTAAAAAAAAAAAAAAAAAAAAAAACACTCACAAAAAAAAAAAAAAAAAATTGAGAGAAGAAATACCAGAAATATCTCTAAATATAAGGCAAGAAAATTGACAGGGAAATGAAGGTTATACTGTGGGAAAAATGTAGCAAGACAAAAATGTAACCAGTGGACGACAGGCTTTTTTAGAAGGATTATCTACAGGTTTAAGACCGCCTTCAGGAAAAGGGCGACGCTTAATTATTACGCATATAGGAAGTGACGAAGGCTTTGTAGAGGAAGGTTTACTGTTATTTGAATCGAAAAATACCGGTGATTACCACGAGGATATGAATGGGGATGTTTTTGAGGAATATTTTGAACAAATGTTAGATTTAATACCAAAGGGTTCCGTAATTGTTATGGACAATGCCAGCTACCATTCCAGACAAATCGAAACTTTACCTACAACTTCCTGGAAAAAACACGTTATAATGGAATGGCTTTCCTCAAAAAATAATTGCTTTCGAAAATGATATGGTAAAAAGGGAACTACTAAGTCTAGTACAAGGTGTTAGGACAAAGTTTAAAAGATATGCAGTTGACGAAATGGCAGCAAAACGTGATATTTTTGTTCTACGCTTACCGCCATACCATTGTGAATTAAACCCTATAGAATTAATATGGGCGTAGGTGACGGGTGCAGTAGCGAGAAATAATACCACGTTTAAATTAAGTGACGTTCGACAACTTTTAATGACTTCTTTAAGTGATGTGACTGCGGAAAAATGGAAAAAGTGTATAGAACAAAGAGGAACAAAAAATGTGGGAACTTGACAATTTGATAGAGCCTATTGTAATATAAATACGGTCAAATGATACTTCTTCCGAAGAAACAGATGAATTTTCAGAATAACTGTATTTTAAAATTATATATTTATTATTTTTCCTATAAATTTTCAAACTCTATAAAATGGTTTCTAACATTCAATGTACGTTTGTCAATATGTGTAGAGCGTAACGTTTTATAATTTAAATCTATGTACAACTAAATTATTTATTAATTAGTGTTATTTATTGTGTACCGTTAACAAGTTTTATTTATAGTCATATTTACAATCGTTTTATATTTAGTTACAACCGTCTGTGTTATTTTAAAATTGCACTATGAACATTTTAGTTCGTACAATTCAAGTTTGGGCCAACTTATTACACGTCACAATTAAAGCCTGATGAAGGAAGCTCAATAAAAAAATATATCCGAAACGTCGGTGAAAATTGAAACAGGTAATAAGTGTTTCTTTACATCCCGTCTCCATTTAAGAAGGATAAACCTAACAAATAATTGAATAACGCTATAGTATGGAAGCGGTATATCCTAAAACTAGTTTTAAAATATTTTATGTATTTCATACAAAATCGTGTACCGCTTATATGTAAAATAAATGAACTATTTAAATTTATTACTTCGCTTCGTTTCTGGACAGACTATAAGAACGGTAAATTATTCATTCGCCGGTTTTCTTTTTTCGTAGATTTTTTTACCCCAGCTTTTTACACACCAGCTTTTATATCACGGCTTTTTTCGACAGCTTTTTTATATCCAGGTTTTTTCCGGAGGCTTTTTTTCTGCGGCTTTTTTTCGAGGTTTTTTTCAAGGTTTTTTTTTCTATATTCGCTAAAATCATTGAGAAGGTAATGAAGAAAAACTAATCAAATACTTAAATAAAATATCTTGTTTTAGTAAAAATCAATTTGGATTTAGAAAACATGTTGACACTAAAAAGCATTAATAAAGTTTATAAATAAACTATCAAATGATGGAAAGTGTGTAAGTAGATTGTTTTGGATATTACAAAAGCCTCCGATACAGTAAATCATAACATTCTATTAGACAAAATACATAATTGTGGAATAAAGGGTGTGGTACATAAATGGTTTAATAGTTATCTAATGAATAGAAGGCAATGTATAAAAGTTATTGGGACATTAAGCGAATTAAAAAAATAAAGTACGGTGTACCTCAAGAGTCAGTGTTAGGAGCTACATTATTCTTAATATACATAAATGACTTGTGCAATGCTAAGTTTCAAGGAGAATTAACTTCATTTGCTAATGACACTGCATTATGCTATCTAGGAAGTTCTTGAGAAGATGTAAGCTCTCAAATGAATTCAGACCTAATAAAAATTTAAGAGGGGTTTGCAATAAACAATATGATTTTAAGTCTGGATAAAAAATAATTTATTAATTTTAACCTAAAAGGAGAAGTGATTTTTGATAATAAGATTATATACAAATGTATCACCTGTCTGTATACCTATGGAAAATCAATGTACAGATAAATGCTCTCAAGTAACTAGGGATATATTCATAAAATATTTAAGCATTATAATAGATAGTGAATTAACTTATAAATTATATTCTCATGACACGTGAGTTTAAGAATAACATGTTTATTTACTATTCCTATTAAAAAAATTATGATTTTGATTTTGTAAAGTATTGTTATTGAGAATATATTCTATTCTATTCTTAATTTTAGCAAATAGTTGAAATTTGAGAACTTTGTTAATTTTGCAACATGCAACAAAGTTAAAATTTTGCAATAACACACGTTGTTATTTAATATGAATGTTCAATAAATTTCTTACAAGATTTTTTTACTGTAAAAAATATGGCCCGATAATCCGATGTTCGTTAACAGCATGCCACACTTTAATTTTCTGTTCATACTGGGTGTTCTCAGTAACAATGTGAGGGTGCTCTAATGTATCGTATTTTGTAAATTTACATGTTCATAATGGTGTCCGTAAAAAAGCTTTTCGCTTCTATTCAAAAACATCACTTCTTGTACCTATCATCTTTCTTCTTCCTCCTGAGTGCGTTTGTTAAGCCAACCACTTTTTTCTTTAGAACAAACACTGCCTATTTCCCAAAAATGGTTCACACCTCGAGTATGCTTAAATTGCTCATAAAGAAAACCCCACAAATATTCTTGTCGAAATTCACTAATGCACACATCAAAATTGTACTACCAAAATCTATCGAGTTTAAAGATTTCACTATATAAACTTGGTGTTGTTGCGTAAAGACCATTACGATATATGTAGGAACAAAATTTAAAACAAACTAAACAATTTATAATTTTCTTATAATTCAAGAAAACTTTTCTTACCGAAACAGAAATTGCAGGTAAAGCTCAGATTCGTACCAGTTGACTATTTTGTTAAAAAATTTACTAAACGTCAGAAAAAATTTTGCGACTTACTAAGCCAGTTTTTTATTTGAACACCAGTTATTTACTCGTCTTAGATTCGTTAACCTTATTTTTTATTAATTTTTTTTTATTTCTCAACTACCAATTAAACTCTATTCCCGTTTTATTTCACGTTACCACTAATCACAAATTACTGCTTCAATAATGTACTTCTTTCCTAGTAGCATCAGCTTGTAGAATTAGTCTGGTCGCTAGATAAATAACGGTTGATAATTTGCTTTGTTTTGTTATTTTGAAGTGTATTTTCTTTTTTTACAAATATTATTAGTTACAGTTTGAAACAAAAATGTTTGTTCTGCTTTCATAGAATATTGTTTTTTAGGTGCAGTTGCTCAAGTAAGGCCAAAAGAGTGTACACTACTGATATAAATGTGTTGTTGTTTTCTGAAACTGACCATATCAGAAAGTTGAAGTAAAACTCTTGGTTTGGCACCTTTGAAATGAATGGGTGGTATATAACAAATATAACTTTTTTTTTGCCGATTAAAATTTAATATAACAGAAATTGCTAATACATAATCTTATACATTCCTTTAAATTGAATACGGTTTCTTAAATTTCTTAATACCAGTTATTGCTAATTAATGAACGGTATCATCGTTCATTTGAAGTAACCTAAAAGTCGTGTTTAATCGAATTTTTTGAAAACTTTATTTTACCTTACTTGTACAAAACCATATTCCTTAATTCTCTTGTTGTAAAATACATGTTGCATTCGGTTTGCAAAAATTGTCTGAGCTGAACAATTGATGTTGAATCCATGCCTAGATCAGTCAAAGTCAAATGCACGCTTACGTGCTCTATGTTTGATATAGCTAAAAATGATCTCCTGAGGAATGTGCTAAAACTTAAACACATGCAAAAATCCTACCTAGAATTTCTGCAATAGTGTTTAAAAAGTTATCAGATTTTGAGTAATATTTATTTTTTTCAATTTCAAATAATGTACTGGAAACAACTACTACTTGTTCTTGAGTTAGAAACGTATCCATCACGTTCAAACATGATTGTATGCTTTGCCCAAGTATTCCATCAATAACTTGTGTAGTTGATTGGTTTTCGACCATTAAGCCCACCTAGAAAACAATGGGTTAGTTAAGTTTAATAACTGAACAAAACCGACATCTCTTATAAATGACCATTGAATCGCTAAAGCTGGATATCCTTGTGACTGTCTCTGCTCACATATTCTTTCGGCAACTGAATTTGCCATACCGTAATTTGTCTGACCCAAGTTTCCTCGACCACTAGAATAAGAGGAAAATACTACAAATTTTCGTAAATTAGGGCAGAGTTTTCTACTGGCCATATCTAAATTGCGGGTAATTAAAGCTTTTGGTGCTAAAGCTGCCTGAAAAGTTTCTTCTGTTTGCTTTTCGAACAAAGAATCATGTATAACAGCAGATAGATTAAATATACCATCAACTATCCCCATTGAATTAGCTTTAAGAAATAAATCGGTACACTGTTTTTCGTGAGTTAAATCGTTTTTCAACACTAAAACTTTGCAACCAAGTTTTTGCCAATGTAGCAATTTAAACTTTTGATATCCAGAAGTTGCACCGGATCTAGAAATTAAAAGTAGTTTTTGAGCACCCCGCCCAATCAACCAATCGATCAATTCTATGCCGAAGCCACCTAACCCTCCGACAAGCACATACACTTTTTGGTCATCGCAAAAGAACCTTTAAAACGATATAAAGTTTATCCGAGTTTAAAAAATTTTCAGTACCTACCTTGATCTTGCTTGAATAGGCATTTGAATTTGAGTTAACTCGTCGTTAAACTTAATTAAAATTTTGCCGGTGTGCTTGCCGAGACTCATAAAACGCAAGGCATTTTCGATATTGTCTTTATCATACACAACCCTAGGTAAAGGTTTAACATATCCGTCTTTAATGCCAAGCTTTAACAAATTGATTAATTGATTTAGTTGTTTTTTATCGTTTAGTTGTAACATATCCATGTGCGCGCTAACGTAAACTCGGCCATCGGCAAACGTGTTAAAGGGAAGAAGGTTATTCATCTGTGCATCGTATTTGGTCAACTCAACAACAATACCCCGGGCAGCAAGACAACGTGTGTTTGCTTGTAATTTGTCTCTCGATAACGAATTTATTATTATGTCGACTCCTCTTCCACCAGTTTGCTTTAAAATCATGTGTTCGAAAGTGGTATCGCGCGAGTTACCAATATGCGAATCTGCAAAAAAGATTTTAATAATACATAACCATTACAAATGGAAAATAAAAACATTAAAACCGTACAATTTAGTTATAATTTTCCACGGTTGGGCCTTTGTAATAGGAGTGCGGACGATAGTAGGGGTCAGTGAACACAGTCTTTTATTCACGTCAACGTTTTGACTGGCTGACGTCAGTTTTTTTCAAGATGATCTAAAAGAACAGTCGAAACGTCGATGTTAATAAAAGGCTGTGTTATACTGACTCTACTATCGTCCGCACTCCTAACAAGAAAATCCAACTAGGGAAATTGTAAGTAACTAACAGATATTAGTTTTACCATAACGTAGTAGAACATTACAATCTTATTACGCAGAGAAAATCGTTTCTTAATAGGAATGGTTGATCTTAAATGAAATTATGTCCGAAGACATAAAAAATGTAGAAGACGAAAACAAAATATATCTTTGTGTATTCTTAAAGATATAAAAATTAAAAAATAATAAAACTAGCGTTTACCACAAAACTCTACATCGCCCCGATAAGCGAAAATAAAATTGCGTTAGAGAAAAAATTGTTCAAGCAAAAGCTATAGACAATAGAATTTTTAACAACTTTTTTCTTTCAATTTTTTTGTAAAATTGATATTGGTGGAGATATTGTTACAATAATTAGTGTCACGTGATTGTAGAAATGTAAAAAAATAAAAAGTATGCGATGCATATTTTTAAATATAATATTATAGTATCAGATAAAAAAATGCTTGGACAGAAAGAAAAATGGTGTAAATTATGTTTCCTGGACGATCTTAGCTTAAAATATATAATAGTAAAGCAAAGCGAAAAAATGGAAGAAAAAGAATAAATCTGGCTGATGATATAAAAGAAAAATACATAAAAAATATTATTAAACGCTAAGTTGGGTAAAGTCTTACCTGCTAAAGTAGGATACAAATTCTTTAAATAATTTTGTTTTTTTTTGGAACCCACTGTAACAAATATGTTGCAGTTGAAATGTAAGCATATGTTAATAGTTGACAATCCAACGCTGCCAGTTCCTGAATGAATCAAAACGCTTTGACCACGTTTCAATCTACAAATCTACTTAATCGAATTAGGTAAATGATTTTGATATTATTACTAAATGAACCTGCAAAAGTGCGTGCAATGCTGTTGTGTAACTAAGAAATACGGTAGCTGCATCTTCTAGGGACCAATATTTTGGGACATCACAAACTATGGCTTTATCTAAAGAAACAAAATTTGAAAAACCGCTGTGGGGTGTAATACCCATTAACCGTCGTCCTCTAAATATAAATAAAATCGACTCAAAATAAATTAAATGCAGGATATTTTACCTCAGATCAGTACCAGCAAACTCACAACCTAATCTTAGAAGTCTTGATCTGTATTCTCTTAAGTAATTAAAGTTGACTTTACCAGCGCCTACCATAACATCTTTAAAATTAACTCCAGCATATTTTATCTGCATTTTTTTTAATTCAGTGCAAATATTTGTTTGTTAAGTATGTTTATTGTAATATTTGATCAAGAGTTGCCACTGAAAACAATAATCCTACAAACTTAAATCGTAAATGATGATTCACTTGATTCACTAGTGTCATTATCATAATCAAAAGATTATGTGGCAAACAAAGTAAGAGGTGCGTTTTGTAAATTATTATTTTCTACTGACAAATGATCAAAAATTTTAATCAAAGTAATATACCTCGACTACGACGTGATGAAAAATTTTAATGAACGTAAGATATATACCTCGACAAGACTTTCCTGATTTAAAGAAACTTCTTTGGATATTGAACCCTCAAAATATTCTAGATGAGATAAATCATTACCGTCCATTGCGCAAAATGCTTGGAAACAATTTTTACGTTCCACGCTTAAAGGTAAGTGCCTGTATGACCCCCACTTGCCATTTTTCAGCACATTAATTGTAAGGTTTTTTTGCAATTGCTTTTGAAAAAACTCATCTGTAATATCGAATTGTTTATCACTGTTTAATAGGTACATGCAGGAAATATTTTGACCAACTTCTTTCTTTAGACAATTAACCAAACCGATTATTCCACTAGTTGCATCGTTTTGATCAATCAGCACCACTTTTTTATTATCTTCTAAGGCAGAGTGTAATTCTTTTAGCCATACCATATCCGTGCGTACCTCAATAAATCTTTTAACAATACTGGAGTAATTTCGCAGTAACACTAAGCATTCCAAATTCGTGCGGAAAACGGAAATTATATTTAAGGAATTGAATGCTTCATAACTGTCGGCTTCTCTTGATAATATAAAAACGTCATAATGTTGAAGTATTTCAGTAACTTTCTAAAAATATACATTGGTTTGATTAAAAACTCAAAGACTAACTTACTTTTATTCTGGAAGACCCTTGTGAAAGGATTATTAAATTTGTATCGGCTGGTAACTGGTCAATGGTTCTAGCCACAACCTCAATGTTGAAATTCTCTTGAAGGTTTTTGCCAAAAATTGACAAAGTTGGCTTTAAATTAACAACGTTTTTGAGAATAGGGCACAAAAGTTGAAAACTGTCATCACTGAATGAATCGACAATTTCAATCACTTTTAAAGTGTTACCGAAATTTTCTGTTAAAAGCTGAGCTGCAACTGTAACTGAATCTTCTAATGAGAGATTAGTATCGAATGGAACAAAGTTGTAGGTTTCTAAAGTAGGTTCATTTTCAGTACGTTTTGAAATGTTTGCTAACAGGATTTCACAAATTTCAACTCCGGGTGCACTTAAAACATTCGAATTGTTATCAAAATAAACGGGTAAAAGTTGATTATATTTGGTTAAAGCTTCCGTGTGTGTTTTCGTATCGATTACCAATCGCTTTATTCCGGATGGTATGTACAAATCATCCAATTTTTCAGATAATACCATAAGCTGGTTCATTCCGTCTAAGAACGTCGTCCAGTTGTTCCATTTTATTAAGCTCATAGTGCCATCAAGACTAGCTTTTTGTAAACAACAGAATGCATCTCTAACAGCTCAAATTTGTTAAATACATCTGAAAGCTTCACTATACTTACTTGTAATTATATCCGTGTAGACTATATTTTTGTAAATGTCTTTGGTACTCATTACTTCTTTGGAAAGGGTTACTGGTAATTTCTGATGATTAATAGGAAAATCAAAACTTTTAGAAAATGACGTTATAGTACCAGTTACTAAACACTCATTACCTTCTCTGATCTAAAAGAATCATTAAAGTTTCGTTAAATGAAAACCAAAGTCTCACTTCAAACTTATTTTGAAATCTGGTAAAATCGATTGTTAGCACCACAGGTTTCTGTTTAGATAGAATCGTCATTCTGTGAAATTTAACATTTTCAAAGATAATATTCGTGTTTTCTTTTTCTAAGTGATTTAATTTTAGATAGCAATTCCACGCGACTACTAAATAAGCGCTGCCTGGTAATAAATTGTTGCCTAAAATATTTAAACATTTGCTTAAGCTGGTGCGTTGTACCTACATACCGTCAATGACGTGTCCTGACAAAAAGTTCCATTCGTTGCTATTTAAGGCAATTCTTACTATGAGTGTGTTTAAATGCTTAAGTGTGTATTTAAATACTGGCCAATCGTGATCATGATTCCATTGAATTAATGGAGAAATTAAGGGCGTCTTTACTGGCCAAAACTCATCTTGATAAAGTCGGTCTAAATTTAAATCAATACCGGCCGTATATAAACTGAAAGGATTGTCTAGGATTTAAAAACTTTGAACAGATGATGATAAGGTTTTTGAATTACGGTTGAATTTAAAAATGTATTACATGATTTATTTCGAAACTAACATAGAGAATAAATTACTCACCATCCCAAAATGTGCTCAAATCCAGTGTTTGACTGTAAACATAATTCATTATTCGTTCCATTACCAACTACCAGTTTGATTAAACTTTTAGTAAACTTGGTAGTAGATTTTTGTAATAATTCTCAGTTTCTTCCTTAATGATCCTTGTTTTTCTATTATCCTAAAAACAAAATTATAGTTGAGGGGGTGATCAGTTCTCTAGAGTGATTCATAATAAACAAAAAAAGATGATGTTTGGAAGAATTGCCACTTTTGGTTCTGAACCTTGTCGTCCAGATTCTCAGAGGCGAGAAGAAAATTTGTAAAACCCGTATCTAATGTAGATAAGGGTTGGCATGATTAGGTTTTAGGTTTTTCCTTTTGTTTTTTCAAATCTTACTTATTGTTTTATAATTGATATTAATACACGCTTTTTGGTTGTATAAATTTCAACAATAGGTATGTCATCATAATAAGTTTCAGTAAAGGACTGACTATAAGCTTACTCAGAAAAAGTTACCTCTGGTTTTGTGTTATTTTTTGTCTTGTTTAATCGTTTTCCTAATTGAATTACTACAAACAATGCCTGATTCAAAGACAGCTCTTTGTTGCCATATGCAGCTGAAATTGTACCACTTGAAGTACCATTGAAAAGAAGAATTTCATTTTGCACCAATTCTTGCAACACATCGATTATAACCATTTGAAGTGCAACTGTCGCTATAATTACATCTCCAAATCCCAATTTATTTTTGTCATTCCACAACTCTAACATGTCAATCTCGTTTGCCAAACAAATATCTTGTACTCTATAATAAGATTACATAATTACCATTACACTCTAAAAATAACTACCTAGTAATGATTTTCGATGCTATTGGTATTTTATTGATGCACTTAAAATACGATAACCAATCTCCGGTACCTTGTGGAAAAATCAAACACAACTTTTTTTTATCGTCGCAGTACTGTAGGCATTTTTCCAAAACTACTCCATCTGTTATTACTACGTAACCTCGGTACCAGTTCTCAGATATATTGCGCCTAAAAATTTATGGTGGAGGATTATTCAAAATATTTTGTAAAAGTACTTGAACACGTTTTGTACCAAGCTTAGATATTCTTCTGTTGCATTTAAAGAAAAACTGTCTGCAATTTTTCTTAAAGAGGACATAGTTCTAGCACTAAAAAAAACTAATCGGTTTGAGTAGATTTGATTATGAACAAAGAGTGTTTTGTTGTGATGTTTTAAAACTACATGACCATTCGTTCCACCAAATCCGGCACTGTTGCAACCTGAGATTTTTTTTTAAATTAAATATTAGTAAATTAGAAATCAGTTACCGATGATTACGTCTTGGTCACTTGGCAATTGAATATGTTTCGTTGGTACCACAATTTTTCCAGTTTGAAACGCAGCGACTTCTGAATTTAATTTTCGATAATCAGGATTTGGGAAAATGCAATTATGTTGCAACCCAAGGAAAATCTGCAAATTTGTAATAATTTAAGATATCATCATGATACAAACAAACTTTAATGAGTGAAACCAATCCAGAAGCTGCTTCGCAGTGCCCTACGTTTGACTTAACCGAACCTATAGGAAGAGACGTTTTTCTACGAGAACAAAACGCTTTTTCTATTGCGATAACCTCTTCAATTATACCAGCTTTGGTACCTACATTAAGTTTTCTGTAAAGTGAGTGTAGAAAGTATAGCAATCAACCTGTAATGTGACTCTCGACGAAATTAACCGTAGACGGATCGATATCAATTTCTTCGTATACGTCTTGATAAACTTCAGCTATTAGATTGTTGGAAGGGTACATGATACCGGTACTTTTATATCCATCGTTGTTTGTTTTTACGTTTAAAATCTAAGCAGTAAGAGAATCGGTAAATGGTTAACATATTTGTATTTTATACTTCGGCATAGATTCTTTTGGCGTTGTGTAGTTTTTGCAAAAAAACTACAACCGTCGCTTCTGATTTGATGTAACCACTTGAAGCCTCGTCAAATACATGAATATTTTCATCGAGGTTTAAAGCGCCTAGTCTGCAATTTTGTTTGTGAGTATCTCATAATATACCTATGATTAAGCGTACTGTTGGAAACCAAATGTTATGTTCGGATTTTGTACGGTATTTAAACCACAAACAAGCGCACTATCGCAAGTACCACGTAACATGTATTTTACCGCAAGGTCTAAAGCTGAAAACGAACTTGCACACAAAGAGTCAACGGTCACCGTTGGTCCTTCCAATTGTAAATGATAACCAATTTTTGCTGCCAATAGAGAGTTGGTGACCCTGCATTTATCAATTACAAACATTAAACAAAACAATAGTCTTCTTACCCAAAGACACTAAAATTTGGCGAAGTCAGTTTACGCATTGTCCACTCGTTTTTGCTTTCAATTTCGTTGCTTACTACAAATACTCCAGTTCTTGAACCTTTCAAATCAAGAGGATTCGTTCCAGAATCTATAACGGCTTCAACTGAAACTTCTAGTACCTTTCTGCAACCTTGGTGCATTTCTTCCGCATGCTTATAAGAAACACCTATAGGTTTTATTAAAAACGACATCTTGAAAATCGAAAAATTTTATACCAAAAAATCCGGCATCAAATTTTCCGTTCAGCGGTTGTTTGCCAACGAGTCGTGGAGAATCAGGGTACAGAATTTTCCAATCTGCATCTACCGAATTGAGCAGTTGCTTTTTTTCGTCAAGAAATGTACTGAATTCTTCTACATTTTTTGAATTAGGAAAAATACCTGCTACACCAGTAATAAAAATTTGATTATTTTCACTTGATAGATTCATTTTTTATAGAAAAATGGTTAAAATTCGATATTCTGTGCGTTATTTATAGAACCTGAGTTATTAGGTCATGATCTAAAATTAATGGGTCTCATTAACACATAATGGACTGTTTTCTATCTATTGTCATTTTCATTCGTTTTCAGAATAGCAAAATATTTGTTTTTAGCATTTGATTTCCATTATTTTATTTTTAGAAAACAAAGAACAATATTACCTAGGTTTTACTAGAACTATTTTTTTTTTTAAACGTTATTATTTTCTTAATCATTTATTCAAGTTATGCTAAAACTTTTATTTTTAAGAATATTAACAAAGAAAGTTATAAATACTTTTTGTAGGTTTTTCGCGGCACAACTTTCTATACCCTCTTGCACGGAATCGACGTAATGAAATAAGGGATTTTATGATAAAAATGCGTATTTTTTAAATTTTTTAAAATAAGAAAAAAAATTATTAAAAACACAATTTGTAAACTTCAAATCACGTAGGACCGCCAACAAATACTAATACGTTTTTCAAATACGCACTAAACTGTAGGTCATTTGTATGTGTGTCCCGGAAAATCTAAAGCATTGTGTCAACCAAAACGTCAGTTTTTTGAAATTCGATGATATTTCATCGAGAAAAAGCAATTTACAAAAAAGTTGACGATACCATTGCTAATGCACATTGTAATGAGAATTGTATGGGCCTGAACGTTTGGGTCTGGATAAAAACGTCAACTTTTTATCTTTGGTAACAAAACCATACCTTAGAAACATGTCTGCAAAAAAGCTGACGTACAATATAAAAAATATATTGCATCCAATATTGTATGAGCCCAAATCTAACGGTGAACTGTTTTGGGCCTTATGTCACGGATCTGCACGTTTCACAGCATTCTACACCTAAGATCTAAAAAACTGACATACAAGTTTCCCTACACATTATGTCACGGCACCACGGACTATTAGTGAGAAAAAAGTCTTAGCAACAATAGATATTTGTCCAACAAGTGAGGAAAGCGATTCTTTTTTCCACTCGAGCTCCTCATGTTTTAGATACAACATTTTTTCCACGACATCCCCCAAAAAACAACCTAATGAAAGAAGTACTATTTATTGTAAACGTAACTTATTGTTACAGAATTTTGTTACGTAAAAGCAAAAGTTGATAATAGGTGGCTCCGAATAATCTTGCTACAGTACTCTGTGGTATCGGTGTGGTCTCAATCTGTCCAGTCGCGCGTAATTCTAACCAATAAATGTAGGGTAGCAATTTTTAAGAGATATAAATATAAGATATTAAATTAAATAAATCTGATTGAATACTAAATTAAATTGTTTTACTAAGTACTAGGCGCATATAATTATAATGACACATTCTTAAATTTGTTTAAAGAGACATTTTTGTAACACGACATTATTTTCCTTGCTAGTGAGGAAAACCAATTTTCTCACTATTTGTAAAGAAACTTCGTTTTCTACGTATGTCGTCGTAAAAGTATTTAGTTTTTATCCTAAGATTAAAAGTATTGATTTAAGATTTAATTCAACTAAAACTTGAAAAAAAAAAAAAAAAAAATAAAAAAAAAAATTTTATTTTTAATTATTAATTAATTATTTATTTTAAATTTTTTTTATTTTTTTTAAAAATTTTTAAAAAAAAAAATTTAAATAAAATTTTTTTAATTAAAGAAAAATTTTTTTAAGTAAAGAAAAAAATGTTAAAATTTTTTTTTATTTTTTTATGTATATATAAAAACATCTTCCTCAAAATCTTTTTTTTTAAAAATTATTTTATTTATTATATATTAAAAATTTTTAGTTAGAAAAAATATTGAAAAAAAGATAAATTAAAAATAATATTTTAAATTTTTTTAATATTTTTTTTTTTTGTTTTTTTTTTTTTTTTTTTAAAAAAAAAAATAAAAAAAAAAATTAAACCAAATTTTTCAAAAAATTTTGAAAAATTTATTGAAGTTTATTATTTTTTTTATTATTTTGGTAAAATTTTAAATATTTACTCTATTATTAAAAAAAAAAAGATTTTTTTATTTTCTTCTGTTATATTTTATAGATCTTGTAAAGACTTTGGAAATAAATTCGTAGTATTAGTCACAGAAAGGTAATTTTGCTACATTTGTACAAATTAACTCATAATGTTATTGATAATTATATACCGCGGCTAATGTTTTATATTCCTTATTTGAACAATAGAAATTTTATTATAATTTCAAATTAAGAGTTGCTATTACATTTGTACATAAATTTTCCATTGTATAGGATGGGTTTCCTGTATAACTCATGTAATTATAATTTGGATTTATTTGGTGATAATTACAAAAAAATTTATAACGACAACAGAGCTTTGAAACGAATAATAAAACAAAATAAAAAAAGTTTCAAGATCCACATGTCACAAAGAAGCTAAGAAATTTGGATTTGAGACGTACAAGGTGACGTTTTTAAAATACTACTCTTAATTTTAAAGATTTTTCAAGAAAAAACAAACGTAACATACTAACATTAACACACTAACAACGAACGACATAAATTTGTATCTATTACATATTTATGTCGTTTATGTCGTGTTAATGTTAGTATGTTAAGTTTGTTTTACATTTTATGACGTTTAGTATATTTACTAAAAGAGATATATAAAGAAACCGTATGTGATACATTCTCATGACTGATGAAGTAAATATACTTTTGTAAAATTGCTGTTTTTTCTTGTGACGTCTTTAAATTTATACAAACAACAAACAGCGTTAAATTGTTTAACAACTACTCGTAATTTTTTTTTTGTTAAATATCTTTTTCTTTAGGCCAAAAAACCGTTATTGACCTCAACACAAAAGAAAAATAGATTGAAATGGGCCAGAGGCCATAGTAATTGCGACGTGGACAGTGGAACAAAATACATTGGAGTGATGAGTCTCGTTTTTAAATCTGTATAGGTGACAGTCGGAGTAGAGCCCTCCGTGACATTTTATCTAGATTGTCTAAAACAAAAAGTTAAATTTCCGACATCTATTATGGTGTGGGGGTCGATGTCGGCAAAAGATGTCGGCCGTTATACTTTATAGATGGCATTGACAATGTCCATAAATATTTAACGATTCTTAAGGAATATTTGTTACCCACGACGAAAGAAATTTTGAATTTGGGGGAAGATTTTATATTCTAGCAAGACGGGTCTGACGTGTCATACGTCAAAAACAGCATTAAAATTGTTTCAGGACAATAATATTCTATTGTTAGAATTGGTTTCAAGCAGCCCTGAGCTATTGCCCATAGAGACTCTATGGCATAAAATGAAAAAGGCATTGCGCGCAGCTCCTGCAAGATCAGTAGCAGAATCGAAATCCAGGCTTCGAGAAAATGGCATGGATTCACGATACAAGATTGCCAAGAACATGTAAATACAATGCCCAGTACAATCCATCCCGTTATCAAAGTTAAAGGCGATGTAACGCAATGGTAAAGTTTGTTAATGTTTGTCATAGGTTGTTCGTCTGAAGTTTATTTATACAGTGGGCCACGTTCCACGGGACGGAGCTTACTAGAAAAACGAAAAATGTTATGAAAAAGTTATTTGGCAGGAGTACGTAGGTTAGTGACTACTACTTTTCTAAATTCATCAGACATATACAGAGTGTTCCAAAAAAGCGTGCTATATCAAAGTTATGTTTTTTTGAATGGAACACCATGTATTTTATTTTATTTTTGAAGTATACTGAACAAAATAATGTCACTTTATTAAGGCTTTTCTATACCCATTCTTTATAGTTATCAATTTAAATGACTTTGTTTGCGAAATTCGTATGGTTTAAATACATTCATTACATTTAATAGCCAAAAAATTAGCTAACGCATTTTTGTTTATTAATTTCCAATTAGGAGGACCATCGATACGAATTATTGTAATATAAACTTTATTTACAGGGTGTTGTTAATATAGAGTTTCATGACAATACAATATTTTATACAATTACTACGTTATTCTAATTGGGACACCCTGTATTTTACTACTGTAATAAAAGGGTTAAACAATTCTCTTTCAAATCACTACACGCTTCCTTATGCCAATATCCACTAATTTTAGGCTTATTTGCATTATTTTACCTGCATCAATAAAAATCGGTAATTTCTTAACACGTTTTTATTAAGTAAGCAGTTGCACGTAACGTAACTTTCCTTGCGCCAAGGTAAAAAAACGTTGCGTTTCTGAAAATATAATGAGAGTTATTTATATTTTGTACGCCAATAAATGTAAAACAGCTTATTGTATGTTAATTATTGATTTAAATCTTAGCATATGACCTTGTTTTCCACCTTTTATAAATGATGATATTATACGTATAAGTTTTAATTGATTTTGTATGATGAATCAAAATAGAACAAGTGATCAAATTTTCATTACTGGCATAGCCGGTATTTTTCCTAATTCAAAAAATGTTGAAGAATTTTACATTAATCTTAACGAGCAGAAACAACTGCTCAATCCGGTAGATCTAGATTGGAAAATTCTCTATCCAAACTCTCCCCAATTTGTTGGCACGCAACCGTTGGGCGGAGAATTTGATGCCGGATTTTTTGGTAAAACATTTTAGATTTTTAAAAAGTTGTTATTAGTAAAACCTATAGGTGTTTGTTATAAGCATGCGGAAGAAATGCATCAAGGCTGCAGAAAGGTATTAGAAGTTTCAGTTGAAGCCGTTATAGATTCTGGAACAAATCCTCTTGATTTGAAAGGTTCTAGAACTGGAGTGTTTGTTGCGAGTAACGAGATTGAAAGTAAAAACGAGTGGACAATGCGTAAACTGACGTCGCCAAATTTTAGTGTCTTTGGGTAAGAATATGATTGTTTTGTTTGATGTTTCTAGTGAATAAATGCAGGGTCACTAACTCTCTATTGGCAGCAAAAATTGGTTATCATTTTCAATTGGAAGGACCAATGGTGACCGTTGACTCTTTGTGTGCCAGTTCGTTTTCTGCTTTAGAACTTGCGGTAAAATCCATGTTATGTGGTAGTTGCGATAATGCACTTGTCTGTGGCTTAAATACCGTACAAAATCCGAACATAACATTTGGATTCCAACAGTAGGTTTATTCAAATATCATAATGTTTTCACAAAGAATTTATAGATTAGGCGCTTTAAGCGTTGGCAAAAATGTCAATGTATTTGATGAGTTTTCGAATGGTTATATCAAATCAGAAGCAACGGTTGTAATATTTTTACAAAAACTACAAAACGCCAAAAGAATATATGCTGAAGTAAGTAGGTAGTTTTTGTACCATTTATTTAACCTTCTACCGCATAGATTTTAAACATCAAAACAAATAACGATGGATATAAGAACACTGGTATTATGCACCCTTCCAACGATGTAATAGCTGAAGTTTATCAAGACACATATGCAGAAATTAACATTGATCCGTTTAAGGTTTTTTTTGTTGAGGGACATATTACAGGTCGATTATTAACGTTAAATAATACTATTTTAATACAAATCTTACGTAGGTACCAAAGTTGGAATAATTGAAGAAGTCATGGCGATTGAAAAAGTATTTTGCCCATGTAGAAAATTACCTCTTCCTATAGGATCAACCAAATCTAACGTAGGGCATTGCGAATCAACTTCTGGATTAGTTTCATTAATTAAGGTTTATTTTTGGCGTCGTGGAACATCAGATTATTATTAAATTATAGATCTTACTTGGGCTGCAACATAATTGCATTTTGCCAAATTCTGATTATCGAAACTTGAAACCCGAAGTCGAAGCATTTCAAACTGGAAAAATTATAGTACCATTAAAACACATTCAATTGCCATCCGAAGAAGACATTATAATCGGTAAGTGATTTTGTATTTACCGATTATTATCAAAAAAAAAAAAACTTGCAGGTTGCAACAATTCTGGATTTGGTGGAACCAACTGTCATTTAGTCTTAAAACATCACAATAAAACGCAACGCAATTCTAATCACATCTACCCAAATCGTTTGATCTGTTTCAGTGCTAGAACTATGTTACCTTTAAAAAATATTGCAAACACATTTTCATTAAATTTAACCGAAGAATATATAAATTTGGTGCAAAATATGTTCAAGTATATTTAAAAATTATTTTAAACAATTATGTAATTTAAATTTTTAGGAACAATATTCCTGGAAACTGTTACCGAGGTTACGTGATAATTACTAATGGAAAAGTTTCGAAAAAGTGCTTACAGTACTGCGACGAAATGAAACAGTTGTGTCTAATTTTTTCTCAAGGTACTGAGAATTGGTTATCGTATTTTAAATGCATCGATAAGATACCAATAGCGTCAAAAAGCATTACTAGGTATTTTTCTTTGAATTTAAGTGCTAGGTAGTTATGGTAGCCTTATTATAGAATACACGATATTTGTTTGGCAAACGATATCGACATGTTAGAATTGTGGAATAGGAAAAATGCATTAAAACTTGGAGATATAATTGCAGCAACAGTTGCACTTCAAATAGTTTTAATCGAAGTGGTGCAAGAATTGATACAAAGTAAAACTCTTCTCTTTGATGGTACTTCCAGTGGTGCAATATCAGCAGCATATGGAAAAAAAGAGTTGTCTTTGGATGACGCATTATTAGTAGCACTTAAATTGAGGAAACGGTTAAACAAGATACAAGATCACAAATCTCTAGGGGTAATATAAAACCCAAAATCTAATCAAATCTCCCTATCATAAATAAGATCTATACACAAGATTTGAAAAATTTTGTTTGTTTTATATGGAAAATAAATTTTGAAAAATAATACCAGGATCAGGAAAAGTCACAAAAAATGAGTGAGGAAATGTAATGGGAACCTAATAAATGATGTACTTTTCTGTATAAATACTTTGCTATATAATTACTGTTTAAACTTTATTATAAAACTAAAAACGAATTCATGTATATGGATAGGTGAATGATTGTTAGGATAAAACACCTGATAATACAAAAACGTATCTAAGGAAATACTATTATAATTACATTTTTTGGTTTTAGGATAATAGAAAAACAAGTATCATTATAAAAGAAATTGAAAAATTTATCAAAAAGCTAACACTAACTTTACTAAAAATCTGATCAAACTGGTAGTGGGCGATGGAGAAGATAATGATCTTTGTTTACAGTCAAACAATGGGTTTGAACACACCTTAGGATGGTAAGTAACTCATTCTATATGTTGCTTATAAACCTCGAAGAAATATTAACAAAACACAATTATAAATGTGATATTACCTATA